>APFE030263857.1:22935-63935 GCA_000404065.3 Pinus taeda
TTTGGATAAGAGAAGGTCAACTTCAAGGTACGTCTTTACTCTTGCAGGTGGAGCTATCAGCTGGATGTCAAAGCTACAAAACATTGTTGCTTTATCCACTACTGAAGCATAATACATTGCTGCTTCTCATGCTTGTAAAGAAGCGATTTGGTTGAAAGGTTTGTTTGGTGAATTTGGTAGGTTGCAGGACAGCATCAAGTTATTTTGTGATAGTCAAAGTGCAATACATTTGGCTAAGAATCCGGCCTATCATAGTAAATCAAAGCATATACTGATCAAGTACCATTTTGTAAGACAGGTTATCACTGAAAGGGGAGTCTCTCTTGGAAAGGTGCATACAAAGGAGAATTGTGCAGACATGTTCACGAAACCAGTTTTGTTAGAGAAGCTATGCTGGTGTTTGGCTTCTCTTGGCTTGCAGAAAAGATAAAGTAATAAAGAAACAAGGCATCAGGCTAATTTTTGTCAAGGTGGAGATTGTTGAGATTTTCTGTTTTAATAAAATAGGCAAAAATCTCAGTAGGTGACAACAATAGGAATTTGTTGCTAGATTAGCTCCAGGTTGTTGGGAGGGAGTTAATGCATCCTAAATTTGATGTGAGAGGATTTATGAGGCAGTTAGATTCTCCTTGCTATAAAACAGGTATCCATACGAATTGTTTTGTGTGTGAGAGTTTGTGAGGATTTGATTAATTATGTAATCTCCTGTTTGATTAATAAAGATTGCCGATGCCTATGTTTGGTGGACGTAGCCCAGATTGGTTGGGTGAACCACCTTAATTGTTGTGTCTCCTATGCATGATTTTATTTGCTGAGTATTTGTTGTAATCTGATGTGCATCTTAGCTCTAACAATGCTCTCACTATTGTTTATTTTCTGTGTTTTAGAATTTGTATACAGGTAATTTCTGTATGGGGTTAAAACCTACAGCATTTGCACTAGTATCTAGATTAGATGCCATTAGAATGTTCTAGGCATTTTCATGTTACAAAAATGTGAAAGTTTATAAAATGGATGTTAAATCAACCCTTTTGAATGGTGATATAGAGGAGGAAGTTTATATAGAACAACTAGAAGGATTTCTGTTGACTAATGATGAAAATCAAGTTTTCAAGTTGAAAAAGGCTCTTTATGGCTTAAAACAAGCTCCAAGAGATTGGTATGAAATTTAGATAAACATATACAAAAACAAGGCTTCAAAAGAGGATCAACGGACAACAACTTATACATCAAATTTGAAGGTGATCACTTTCTAATTATTTTGTGTATGTAGATTATACAAAGGCTTTGAGAGAAATTTGGAGGAGATGGGCCACAAATTTGCAGAAGATATGCAAAATTATTTTGAGATGACATTATTGGGTGATCTGATCTTCTTCCTTGGGCTATAGGTTACTAAAACAGATAAAGGAATTTTCATCTTTTAGTCCATGTATCTAAGGGAGAAACTGAAGCAATTTGGCATGGAGGAGTGAAAACCAGTGAGCACTCCTATGGTGATTGGTTGCAAATTGAGTAAAGTTGATGAATCTCCAGAGGTAAATCAATCCATTTATCATTCTATGATTGGTAGCTTAGTGTATCTAGCTGATTCTAGGCATGACATAATGGAAGTTGTAGGATTTGTCTGAAGATTTCAAGGAAATCCCAAGAAGAGTCATGTAAATGCAATCAAAAGAATCTTCAAGTATCTTCAAGGCACTCTTGACTATGGCTTATGGTATCCCAAAGATAAAAAAATCAATTTGATTACTTATACCGATGCAGATTGGGCTGGTAGTATTGATGACAAGAAGAACACTTCAAGAGAAACATTATTTTTGGGAGGTTGCTTGGTCTCCTCGGCAAGAAGAAAACAAAGGTCCGTTTCATTGTCTACTGTTGAGGCTAAATATGTGAAAGAAAACACTTTTTTCACTCATATACTATGGATGAGGAAGACTCTTCAAGACATGCATATCAAATACAATGATCCTCTTCCCATTATGGTTGATAACACTAGTGCAATAAGTATCTCCGAAAATTGATTACTTCACTCCAAGACAAAGCATAAACTAATCAAGTATCATTTTCTAAGAGATCAAGTTGTCAAGAAGGTGGTAAGGTTGGAGTATGTGGCCATAAATGAACAAATTGTAGACATATTTATTAAGCCACTTCCAAGGGAGAATTTTGAATATCTTAGAGAGAAGATGCGTGTGGTGCCCTTTCAGAGGCATTGAGGAGTTTGTCATGGATCTAGCTTCCATATCAAGGCTGGCTCAAGAGCAAAAATCAGCTGCAAATGGTTGGAGAGATGGTGGTGGTTGCTTGGACACATGTATCTCATTGCATTAAGAATTGTTTTTCTTGCTTATTCTTTCTCATTTCTCAAAGATGTATAACTTCTCATGTATGCAAGGGGAGAGTGTTCAATAGATTAGGGGGAGTGTATGGTGAAACCCCTCAGGGGGAGTATGTTAATCATGGCCATGTATCTTGTCTTATCTATGTATATTGTATTGTCACGTATAGCCCCTTGCCATTGATGTCAAACGGGAAGATAATTTTGTGTGTGCTCAACTTCAAAAATTAACTTTAGAGACGGAAGATTTAGGTTGACATCATTGGCAAAGGGGGAGTTTGTTGGGATTTTGATGTTGCCATTGATGTCATTTGATGTATGCCATTGTTGAAATGTTGGTATTCATGAGCCTTTATGTATTGTATTGAGTCTTATGCATGCTTTCATAAGGTTTTTGTGATGTTGCAGAAGGTTGTCATAGTTTCAAAGGGTCTATATGAAGTTTTCATGATGTATCAAGCTCACTCTTGAAGCTGAGTTACAAGATTAATGTCACTTGGTATATGCCTTGTAATCATGAGTTTGATGTTTTTTACTAAGTCATATGCATGATGTCATGATGTCAAATTGTGTGTGGAGGGTTGCCATAATGTCTCAAAGAATCTCTTGAAGATGAGCTCCAAATTGGTTGAAGAAGGAGACAAGGACCAAAAGTTATGTTATCTTCTCTGCGAGTTGGTTGTCCACATAGCAAAGATTATGCTATCGTTGTTGGCATCCCATATGATCTAAGAGAAATTATCTCTGGGATCACCATACTATCCCAATGAATATTTTTGTAGGTGTAAATTCTAAAATATGCGCACACTCTTGATATTTCTATTGGCTTTTCTATGGTTTTTGTTTGGGATTTTTTATTAAAAGGTTGAAAAGTTTAACTAAATACTAGAAGGTGGTTAAAGTGAAGAATATTCCATCATCTGATGCATTTATTGATTTAACTATCTCAAAAACTTACAAATAAGAGGAATCTATGTGTTTATTTGGTTGGTTCATTTGGAGCGTGAGAGAGTGGTACACATTGTGAGCTAGGGAGGAGAGAAATTATTTATTTATTTATTTATTCTTTTTTTATTATTTTTATTATTTATTTATTATTTTTTTAATTTTTAATTTATTTTTAATTTTTAATTTATTAATAAATTAATTTTTATTTTTTCAAAATTCTTCAAATATCATATATCATAGTGGATGCGACTTAAGTGCAAAAATTGAAGATTTGTTTGAAGGGAGTGTGTGGAGAATTGTTCTATCATCAGGAAGGTGTTTTGTAGCTGCTGAAGAGTCTTCATTGATGCTATCATTTGTATTTTATAGTTGTGATTCAATTCAAATTTTCATTATAGCTCCAGAACTATTTGTGCATTGAGGTTGTGGCCTCAAGCTAGGTGCATGTGATCATTCTATTGTTGGAGTGGCGGCTCCAAGTTGGTAGTGGCCAACTATTCTCATTTCTAAGGAGTTAGGGTTCCTTTGCTAGTGGAGGCTAGCTGATGAATGTAAATGAGAGAAAAATTAATCAATAGATAAGAAGAAGAAACAAACGGTTTGATGGTTTTTTACTCTAGGGGTTTTCCACCTAAAAATCTTAGTGTTTGCGTGTGATGCTTCTTCTGCTTTATTTGTGCATGTTTCTCTCTTTGTTTTGTTAAAGTTTATATTCTAAAAATAGTTATTTTCAACCAAATTTATAATATTTGTACAATACCGATTCACTCCTCTGACTATTACTAGTTTCTAACATATTTCTAAAACTTTTAAATTCTACATCAAAATTCAAAGAAGCAAACGAGAGTATGGATATTAAACTCCAAAATCTATAACTATATTAATATGAATAAGGATATTAATATTAATATGGATATGAATATATGAATATATGGTATCTCATTTAAATATATTGATAAAAACAACATTGAGTCGATTAATATAACGTATATAATTTTAATATAATATAAATGATTTTATAAATGTAATTACACCGAAGGTGTTCCTTTTATGGAATTGGTTGGGAAAATACTATTCACTCTAGCCAATGAGAGGCCTTCATCCAAGCAATTTTGAACACGTGCCGATAGCAATGGAGTGGGTGTCCTTGCAATGAATTTTCTTGCGTGCTTTTCATTAATGTCCACCAGCCACCAGTAAGGACGATACTTCTGCATCTATTAGTGAGCCTAAAGCAAGCATAGTGAAACGATAGAGGTATTTCAATCGGGTTGAAGCAGAGAGGGTTTCGGTTGTTCACTAGGAGCAACCTTGATTGATAGCTACAACGCTTAGGACTGACAACACCAAGTTAATTAATGGAGAGGCTCACTTCAAAACATTCAACATTCCGCGTTACGAGATGGCCTAAACTTTGCGAACAATGATGTCAGATATCATAAAACCACTTATAGTTCCTTTCTCTGTTTTTGTCCCATTCTTTGACCCATAGAAATCTCGGACCTTCCCAGACACGATAATATGTTTCCTCAGTAGTCGGAGGCGGGAAGAATTCTGCTTGTCCCCAAAATCTTTGTTCCATATCAAACTTGCGTAACCCAAATTTCATCTTTTTCTCCTCGAATGTTTTGCTTAGCACATGTAACTCTTTTTGATGTGTACTGACGCAAATAGAATACTCGTTACACAGAGGAATTGGCTCCTTCCACTTCTCTTCCTCCACATCAAACACCAACACCATATTTATAGAGGAATCGAGTCAGTGCAGAGCCAACACAAGAAACGCTTATTCACGAGTTGAGCACAATGCCAAACAATGAATTCTTTACCACTTTGTTGATGGTGTTGGACCTGCCAAAATGTCAAGGGGATCTCCCTGGTAAGAATTCCCAATCAAACCTCAGACCATTTGGTGTAGGAGTCCCAGTAGTGGGTCATAAGGTAATGCCTTGACCGTGATGTCACACAGAGGCAAGTAAGATAACTATGTCAGTAGCAAGGGTGTGATTGATGCAGTGAGTCAATGAAGGTGTATGAGAGGTTCTAACACTTCAAAGGGGGAAGGAGGTGAAGGTGAGTTCCAGGTTGAAAGGGATCAATCCCAACTCAGCTAGGACCACACTACACAAGGTCCATGCATAGCTTGCGGCAGAGCAGTCCACTCGGATGCGATAGTCACATCATACAACGTAAGATGACACATATAACACTCACAGATCATTCCAAGACGGGTGCGACGACTGTTATAGCAAGGTTAAAGTGAAAGGTTTGCCTGATGTCCGATAGAGCAGTTGACACGGACGTTGACAACATTAACAACATATGCAACACATTAACAACAAGATTCATATAATTGCACGTGAATCAGTTCATACACAAATACATAAGTTAAACAACATATATCATTAAAGCAACTAGAGCAGTCCAACTACAATAACAACATATGCATTAAAATATGATGGCTCTTATTACATAAAGAAGTGTAAGTCACAATCATACAATACATCCATGTAAACCTGCTAGCCCCAACAATGGAATGTTGCAACCACATCTGCCTTCTCCTCCAAAGAGATGTACTAGCTCCATGTAGTGGACAAGCCAAGGTGCATTACAATACTGTCCAAGCCTTCTTCGAGATAGTCTTAGTAGAAGCTTGGCAGACCAAAAGCCTTTACAATGAGTTATGAGGGACTATTTATAGCAAAGGGTAGGGTGACCCTTGAGATTCCCCTTTGTGATAGTTCAACTACCCTCACGACTCTTCACCTACTCTATGATTGTTACATCCAACCATTGACACTTGACTTACACTTGACATGACTCAACATTACAATGCACATGTACTCATGTCAGACAACATGCCTTGAGCAAGCCTTGCAAGACATCACTAACACTTGGTCCACTACGATGAGACCAACTATTTGACATGCTTGCGATGGTGAAGGTGGTGATTTGATGCCAATCTTGGTCATCTGTGATAGTGTGCATGCACTTCATGGTGACATCTTGTTGAAGAGCACTCTTGCCTCCGTTGCAATTGCTGCATTGGTTCACCCCCTTCATCTAACTCGTCTACTAACATGCACATGGTCTTCTTGGATATGGTTGAACCAGTAACACACTAATGCATAATGTCCATGCTGATCTTCAAGTGTGTGTTGGTGGTCACATGCATCAACTTGCTGAAGTACATGTTTAACCCCAGTTGGAATTGCTTCTTGTCTTCGCCTTGGTGACTGTGTTGCATGGGCCAAAATTCATGCATGCGCTCAATGATATGCATGTTGTTGAATCCCTTGCATGCATCAACGACATTGCTCACCACGTCTGCTTTGTGTCAGCTACTGGGATAGATCCTTAACTTGTACAAGCATAGTTTCATCTGTGAGTGCATGTTTCACCCATTATTGTTCCTGTTCCTATTGTAATGCATTCGCCTGTTTATGCAGCTTCATGTTCTTCCTGAGTTTCCAACACATGCAAATCCTTCTTTATTCCATCTTCTATCTTCGCTCGATCTTCATGTCGCACTGTCACTTCATAGCCGGAGTCTCCAAATTTTCTTTCATCATCAATGGACCTGCTTGAGCTTGCAACCTTGTTCCGCCTCCGTGTTATCAACAACCCTCCTCTTGCATTTGTTGCATTTGGTATGATGTCTTTAGCTATTGTTCATGATGTTTGTCACTGTGATGTTGTTTTTGTCATATCTTGATGTCCTTGTCTACGAACAACTTGATGTCTTTGTGGGTACGGAAGTCCATGGACACTTGATCAACTGCATCCCCAAGTGTGCTCTGAATGGTGTCTTCGTCTATGCTCTCCTGGAAACCATTGTACCTGTACTTCTGAGAGGTAGATGAACACCTAGGATACCTGGAGACATGGCAACACTCATGGAAAGCAATCTGTTAGTTGAAAACCAAAATGAACATGAGAATTGACTTGCAACATACTTGGGTGCATGATCATGAAGGTTGCGTAATTTCGACTGGGAGTTTGGGAGACCGATTGCCAAGACTGCACAAGGCACATTCTGGGCTACTAGGAGATTGAATGACTGTTGGAACTACGGAAGGCATAGTCCAGTCTAACTGCTAACTGCTGGGATTGTGTAATGCGCAATTCGAGCTGGGAAGGACTACTGGCCTAGGGACAAATTTGCACTATTTCTTGGGCCAAGTAGCCACTCTCCTCTAGAAATGTGAAAAATAGTCCTAGAGGCCAGTGCTGGGAAGGAATGCAAAAGTCTGGAGAGGAAGGTGAGCCTTCCTTTCCCAGATTGTGCAATGTAGCCTTGGTGAAGGCAGAGCTCGGGCCAAGATTGGCCCGACTCGCCGACGGACAATTGAAAGCAAGTAAGTTAGTGAATGCATGGGACACTAAGTGATAGTAGAAGTGATTAATAGTGCATGCAAAACATGAATGAAAGATTCAACAAACAAACAACATGCATGTGGGTGAGGCAGTTCGCTGGTTGGGCGAACATCCGTGCAAAATAGTTTCATGCATGCGACAACAGTGAGATAGCAACGAAAATTGAAACAGAGCTAGGAAAAGCTAGCATGTATGTAAACGACATCAAGTGTTCAAATAAATCAAGCAAATAGTACTCCCACAAGCGAAAACACAAAAAGCGATAGAAATGCAACAAAAGGCATGGGAAGTGTGCTTACCCCAAAACAACTGAGTTGAATATGCCAAATGCTCCTAGATGTGATGTGGGATGTCAAAGCTGCAAGGTTCATGTGAGGAATGAGCTCTGCAATGTCCGGTTGATGAGTTTTTATAACATCGAGGTTGTGATGCAAATGCCACGAATCTAGGGGAAGCAACACTTGGTGGGAGGTTTCAGAATTGCACCTTGCATGTAACCTCCAACTGCTAAACATAGATCCTTGAAACAAGGGATGCATTTGCATTGCCTATGCATGCAAGTCTATTTTTCTCAGTCCCGGAGGGAACCGGTTAACTCAGCTACACATGCAAGTGATTGCTCGACTGCTGGAGAAAAATGTACAATTTTGGCTCGGATCTGGGCTGGCTGCCCAGGAGATTTGCGCAATTTTTGGCAGAGCAGCTGACTACTGCCCAGATTTGTGAAAGTTTTGGGCTGAGTAGCCTTGCTCGGGAAATTTGCACAAATCCTACTGGTAGTGTTGGTTGAAAGGATTGCACAATCGTGGAGCCCAACAGGCTACTAGAGAGGATTGCACAATTTCTAGAGGAAAGGTTGCTTTCCCTCTAAAAATGCACAATTTTAAAGGGGAAGTTGCTCAGGCTGCAAGTGGACCAAGTTCGAGTGAACAACCTTTGAAAGGAATGGATCAAGTTGTGACCGACATGATGCCTTTATGTAAGAAAGACACCGAAGCTTGTGAACTTGACGAAGTAAGGCAAGCTGTTGTGAAGGTTGGAAGGGAGGCTCCAAAATGAGGCTAAGGTAAAATTTTGGAGGGTGTTTGTAGCCACTACAACAACACTTGGCGACACACTAGTATAAATCTAGCTCTCTAAATGGACCTTGTTCGTGAAAAGAAAGTCCAACACCTCCAGAAGTATTGTTCAATTTTCAACTCATCTTGGTTTCACACTAACTTGATTGTAAGATGTAGCATCTACCATACCCTTGGTCGATTGACACACATTCCAAGCCAAGGAAACATAGTTGTTTCGATTGGAGTTGAGGGGTATATAGGTGCACAAGCAGTATAGTCGTCAGAGTCTTAGTTTCATATCTGGTGTTTCTCCACTGCCAGTAGGCCTGAATAGTACTTCGGTGGAGTCACATAGGAGCACAAGCATGGCTCCGCTTCTAGCAAGCCTGGTCAGTACCTCGACGGAGTTACTTGCATCACCTCCCTACGCAGGAAGCCTTTCTCTTCTTTTGCCTTATTCATTTTTCATTTTTCATTTTTGACTTTTCATTTTCTCATTTTTTCACTGTGCATAACACTTATTCATTTCAGAGGCAGAAGAGGGATCCCGAATTATTGAGAGAAGAAGAGGTTGTTCCAGCAGAGAAGTAGTTTATTGTATCTTTGATGTGCCTGTTAAGGTTTTCCCCCTTACCTTACTCTACTTGACTGAGTTGACAAGGGTTAACCCAAAAACAATTGAATAGAGAAGTTGACACTAGTTAGTGCGCAAACATTGTGTTTACACGAAGGTTCACTTCGAATAGTACGTATTTTCCTTCGACGTATCATGGACTAAAAGTAACAAGCTCATCATACAAAGACAAAATGACACATAACCAAGTAGTGATAGATGTACAAGCCCTCTTGTACTTTACCCAGCTCGCTTCAAGAGTCATACATGGTTTCATGCAAAAATAACCTATGAACGAAACAGTTGAATGAACTAACAATCAACAAAGAAAAGTGAGAGCAGAAGCAAAAATGAAAGCGAAGCAAGTAAACAAAAAAGAAAGCAAACAAACAAGCAAACAAAGCACGCAAGAAAACAACTGAAAGCAAAAAATACTCCTACTCCTACACTAATGGTACATGGGCCTGATCACGTGAAGTGATACTTCCAATGCAGCCACCGATGCATTGGTAGACCCATGTTGGTGAAGGCTTGGTCCGCGAGCAACCCAGTTGTGTGAACAACCAAGCAAGAAAGATATAACAACGAAGACAACCACACTTCGTGATTCAAAGTGCCCACAGGACATAAGTGAGTGCATGTGCATGATGAGTAGTCTGTGGACTTATCATGGTGCGGTGTGACACTACATGCAACTTTGAAGCATAAGCACAATCTTGATTGTGATGTGCAAGCAAACAAAAGAAATAAAGATAACTTTCATCGCACATGAGTGCTTGCAATGTAAGACTCCTCCAATGTATAAGCAATGGGATCATGTAGTTCGAGTGGAGGAGGTAAAATCTAAGCGTTAGATTGATCTTGAGTGCATACAGATGAGTGTTGAGGAGCCTTGAGTGTTTGAATAATTTCCTGATCGGAAGAAAAACCAACCTCAAGACAACGATGGCCTGACATAACCATCAGCTCGGGCTGAAGTGCCTCGACGGTCTATGGGATTTTGACTTCGTTGATAGATGGATCTTCGTAAACCAATGGCTTAGATGGATTAACAATGAGTGAATCAACATTGTGATCGGATGATGAGGTGAAGATATCACGACAACTAAGATCAGAAAATTCAGGATGTTGGTCGACATCCTCATGGTTTGATGTATCACATAGAGGGGTAGATGAGGAGGAAGGATGTTCACCCTTTGTGTTTATGGAAAAAGCATATGAAAGATCAAGTGGATTTCCAATGAATTATTGGTCCTCTCTGTTGTTGGATGATGGGCTAACATACAGAGTGTCTTGCGAAAGATCAACAATGGGTGCATCCGTGGATGAAGACATACATGCGAAATCATGGATGGTAGGTTCACCAACGATGTTAGGAAAGAACGGAGGGGGCTTGGACGGAAGGGAGTCATCCTTCACCAGTGTTGATGCTCAAGCTCCCACTCATACTCTTCATGAATGAAAATGCATGTTGGCTGTGGAACACCAACTCCGTCAGTGGGTTGTTCCTCATTCACAACAAGTGAAGAGTCCAGAATAGACAAACACAAGACAACATTGTCCGGAGGAACACTCGGGTGTGAAGACGGAGGTCATAGAAAAGAATTCATATGAGGACTCGAAGGACTCACAACCACATTTGCATGAAAATTGAGTGAATTGATGTTGGGAGGGTGTGAAGGATGAACAGGTTTGTGAGCATGATCCTCAACATCACTGGGCAGTGGTGGAACTATTGAATAAGAGGAAGGCGGAAAGTCAGTTGAGACAGTGCCCGCTTCCATATAAGATTGCGCAGATCCATCAATGAAGAATGTTGAGTGAGGCTTGATCTCAAACTTTCTCTTGGGACAGCCATATTTCTTAAGGCATTACTCGAACTGGTCCCAAAGATAAGCAAATTTCATCTGGTTCCTCAGAGCTTAAAACTGCAAGTCATGGATGTGCTGCCAAAAATCATTAATGGATTCATGCGAAGCCCTCTGTCGCTATAACAGTTTCTGGTCAAGATGGTCTGGATCAAAATGATATAACATGTCTTCAATAAGATCATAGAAGTGCTCAAATGAGTGCACATGGTCAGTCGGTAGGCTACGAACCCAATGAAACGGAGATTCGCGAAGTGTGTATGCAAGCAACAAATGAGCTTGTTCGTTAGAAAAATCATCTTCCTCATGAATCATGGAAAGAAAGTTATGTAAGTGCTCAGGACAGGCCACTTCGCCTTCACCATTATACATGTGAGTGGAAAAGAGATCAAAAAGCTTCCCCAAGATGGAGACATCTTCACAATTTGAAAAACACCTCAAGGGAAGAAGAGTGCAAGACTCCATGAAAGATATGCAAAGGTTCAAAACTGGATGAGAAGACACAGTTTGTCATCAGGACCTCCTTCCAGCGCCATAAATGTTGACTTGCTGGACCCGCCAACATGGCAAGGGGATATCCCCAGTAAGAAGTCCCAACTAGACCTCAGACGATTTGGTGTAGGAGTCCTAGCAGTGGGTAGTATGGTAATACCTTGTCCGCGATGTCGAACAGAGGCAAGTAAGACAACTCTGTCAGTAGCAAGGGTGTGACTGATGTAGTGAGTCAAGGAATATATATGAGAGGTTCTAACACTTCAAAGGGGGAAGGAGGTAAAGGTGAGTTCCAGGATGAAAGGGATCAGTCCCAACTCTGTTAGGAACACACAACACAAAGGACATGCACAGCTTCTGGCGGCGCATTCCACTCGGATGCAGCAGTTACATCATACAAGGTAAGATAAGATGTACAACACTCACGGATTAGTCTGAGACAAGTGCGACGATTGTTATAGCAAGGTTCAAGTGAAAGGTCTATCTAATGTCCGATAGAGTAGTCGACACAGATGTTGAAAACATTAACAACATATGCAACACATTAACAACAAGATTCATATAATTGCATGTGAATCATTTCATACACAAGTACGTAAGTTAAACAACATATATCATTAAAGAAACCGGAGCAGTCCAACTACAATAACAACATATGCATGAAAATGTGCTGGCTCTTATTATATAAATAAGTGTAAGTCACAATCATACAATACATCCATGTAAACTTGCTAGACCCAACAGTGAAACGTTATAGCCACATTTGCCTGCTCCTCCAAAGAGATGTACTAGCTTCGTGCAGTGGAGAAGCCAAGGTGCGTTACAATACTGTCCAAGCCTTCTTCAATATATTCTTAGTAGAAGCTTGGCTGACCAAAAGCTTTTACAATGAGTTATGAGGGGCTATTTATAGCAAAGAGTGGGGTGACCCTTGACATTCCCCTTTGTGACAATTCAACTTCCCTCATGACTCTTCACCTACTTTATGACTGTTACATCCAACCATTGACACTTGACTTACACTTGACATGACTCAACATTACAATGCACATGTACTCATGTGAGACAACATGGCTTGAGCAAGCCTTGCAAGACGTCACTGACACTGGGTCCGCTGCAATGGGACCAACTCTTTGACATGCTTGTGATGGTGAAGGTGGTGAGCTGATGCCAACCTTGGTCATCCCTGATGGTGTGCATGCACCTCATGGTGACATCTTGCTAAAGCGCACTCTTGCCTCCATTGCAACTGGTGCATTGGTTTGCCCCCTTCATCCAACTCATCTACTAACATGCGCATGGTCTTCTTGGGTACGGTTGAACCGGAAACACACTGATGCATAGTGTCCATGTTGATCATCAAGTGTGTGCTAGTGGTCATGCACATCAACTTGTCGAAGTACATGTCCATCCCCAATTGGACTTGCTTCTTGTCTTCACCTTGGTGATTTTGTTGAATGGGTTGGATTGCATGCATGCGTTCAAGGACATGCATGCTACTGAATACCTTGCATGCGATCAATGAAACTGCTCACCATGTATGCTCTGTGTCAGCTACTGGGATGGATACTTAACTTGTACGGGCGTAGTTTCATCTGTGAGTGCATGTTTCACCCACTGTTGTTCCTGTTCCTTTTGTAACTCATTCGTCTGTCTGTGTAGCTTCATGTTCTTCCTGAGTTGTCGTTTCAACATATGAAACTCCTTCTTTTTTCCATCTTTTGTCTTCGCACAATCTTCATGTCACACCATCACTTCATAGTCGAAGTCTCCAAAGTTGCTTTCATCATCAATGGACCTGCTTGAGCTTGCAACCTTGTTCCACCTCTGTGTTGTCAACAACCCTCCTATTGCATTTGTTGCATTTGGTGTGCTATCTTTAGCTACTGTTCATGATGTTTCTCGCTATGATGTTGTTGTTGTCATATCTTTATGTACTTGTCTACGAACAACTTGATGTCTTCGTGGGTCGGCAAGTCCATGGACACTTGATCGACTGCATCCCCAAGTGTGCTATGAATGGTGTCTTCGCCTTTGCTCTCCTGGAAACCATTGTACATGTACTGCTGAGAGGCCGATGAACACCTGGGATACCTGGAGACATGGAAAATCTCCTGGCAAGCAATCTGTGAATTGAAAACCAAAATGAACATGAGAACTAACTTGCAACATACCTGGGTGCATGATCATGAAGGTTGTGCAATTTCGACTGAGAGGTCCAGAGACCGATTGCCAAGACTGCACAAGGCACAGTGTGGGCTGTTGGGAGACTGACTGATTTCTGGAATTGCAGAAGGCACAGTCTAGTCTGGCTATTGACTGTTGGGATTGTGCAATGCGTAATTCCAGTTGGGAAGGACTGTTGGCTTAGGGACAAATTTGTGCAATTTCTTGGGCCAAGCAGCCACTATCCTCCAAAAATGCGTAAAACAGTCCTGAAGGCTAGTGTTGGGCAGGAATGCGCAAATCGAGGAAGGTGAGCCTTCTTTTCCCAGATTGCTCAGTGCACCATTGGTGAAGGCAGAGCCCGGGCTAAGGTTGGCCCGACTCGCAGATGGACAACTGAAAGCAAGTAAGTCAATGAATGCATGGGGACACTAAGTGATAGCAGAAGTGATTAACAGTGCATGCAAAACATGAATGAAAGATTCAACAAACAAATCAACATGCATGTGGGTGAGGTAGTTCGTCGGTTGGGTGAATGTCCATGCAAAACAGTTTCATGCATGCGACAATAGTGAGATAGCAAGGAACATTGAAACAGAGATAGGACAAGCTAGTATGTATGTAAATGATATCCAGTGTTCAAAGAAATCAAGCAAACAGTACTCCCACAAGTGAAAACACAAAAAGCTACATAAATGCAGCACAAGGTATGAGAAGCGTGCTTACCCCAAAACAACTGAGTTGAATGTGCTGACTACTCCTAGATGTGATGTGGGATGTCAGAAATGCAAGGTTGATGTGAGGAATGAGCTCTGCAACGTTCGATTGATGAGTTTTTATAACATCGAGGTCATGATGCGCATGCCACAAATTTGGGGGAAGCGACACTTGGTGGAAGGTTTCAGAATTGCTCCTTGCATGTAACCTCCAATTGCTAAACATAGATCCCTGAAACAATGGATGCATTTGCATGCTACCTTGGGAGAAGCAACCCATGCATGCAAGTTTGTTTTGCTCAGTCCTGGAGGGAACTGATCAACTCAGTTGCACATGCAAGAGACTGCTTGACTGTTGGAGAAAAATGTAAATTTCTGGCTAGGAGTTGGGCTGGTTGCCTAGGAGATTTTAGCAATTTCTAAGCAGAGCAGCTGATTACTGCCCAGATTTGCCCAAATTCTGGGCTGATCAACCTTGTTGGGGAAATTTGCGCAAATCCTGCTGGGAGTGTTGGTAGGCAGGATTGCGCAATCCTAGAGCCCAGGAGGTTGCTAGAGAGGATTGCGCAATTTCTGGAGGGAAGGCTGGTTTCCCTCTAGAAATGCACAATTTTCAAGGGGAAGTTGCTCAGCCTACAGCTGGACCAAGTCTAGCTGAACAACGTGTGAGGGGAATGGATCAAGTTGTGGCTGATACGCTGCCTTTGTGCAAGAAAGACACTGAAACTTGTGAACTTGACGAAGCAAGGCAAGTTGTTGTGAAGGTTGGAAGGGAGGCTCCAAAATGAGGCTAAGGCTAAATTTTGGAGGGTGGTTGTAGTCGATACAACACACTTCCATTGCACTTTTCTATTGTCTTCCATGTACCTTCTTTGAAGTTGTAAAAACAACTGATAATTCTAGATTCTGCGAGCTTTCTCTAGCAAATGAGCTTGCAGACGCTAACTTTTCTGTCGAAGTCGATTATTGTATACAAATTCCTCCAAGATTCAAACACCATAGGAAGGGTCAAAATCTTGGACTTATGGGGAAAGAGAGAGTTAAAACCAATAATTTATACTTCTCGTTGCATAAATGCGTTAAGAGCCCTTGGAAGCATGTGTGTGTTTTTTAGCAATTCGAGCAAAGAGATGAATTTTTCTTGACTATTTTGGTTGTTGGTGGTGCACAGGTCCCGTTGAATGACCACTTATTCTATGTTACATAATATAGTCTATGGTGTCAATCCCACCGAACCATGGACAACAAGAAGGCCCTCTTGGATGTGATCAACAAGGCCTTCAGCCATGCGACCTCGGAGGCATCAAGATTCATCTCGAAAGAGGAACTTACCTCATTAATGAACCTCTGCATCGTCTAAGTGAGGGGCCAAAATCCTCTACATGGTCTTTGCATCTCCCATCCCCAAATGCGCATGAATGCAGTGTAGTGCCTATTTCAAGAATGCTTGAAGATCACCCACGAGCCAAGAAAAGGGGAACAAAAACCATATTATAAAGAAAGCAATTCCACAGTGAACTTACTTTACTTAAATACTTGATATAAATGAAATAAATCACTAAAAACCTATGATATTGGGAACTCTGTTATAATATGGACATAAAGAGTAGAATTTTGACTGTCAAGGTGTGTTTGCTGAGGGGGTGTTGTCAAGGTGTTCTTGTTGTGGGGGTCCGTGATTCTGGTGTGGCTTGCTGGGGAGGATTTTGTCCATTGGATTCTTTCAATTTATCATCATAGGATTGTCTATCGTCTGTTTTGAACTACTTCATGTCAACGATCATCTTCACCACGTCTTGCATTTTGGGCCTCTAATCAGGCACTATGGAAACACAGGCCATGGTAATCTTGAGCAACTGGACCATATATTCTTCTATGTTTTGGTACCTCATTAATTCCATGTTGAAAACCTCTATGTTTTGGTACCTAATTAATTCCACGTCCAAAATCTTTATTGTACACTCCTCGCAAGCCATAGATTGTACCCATCTTGGCAGGTCCATGCCCTCGTCATTAAGAGAGGCATGGTTGGCAGCCTTGCCTATGAGAAGTTCTAGGAGTAGACACCGAAGCTGTAGACATCGGATTTCTGTGTGACCTTATGAGTTTCTATGACCTCTGGGCTCTATAACCAATGATGTGATTTTTTGTTACTGCAATGCTAAATAATGGAACTAGGCCAAAGTCTAAGAGGCATCCATCCAAATCGAACGTTAACAGAACATTGGATGTGGGATATGCCCCATTTTCGAATTTTCCTCCGCCTTCTTCATGGATGTGGGATATGCCCCTTGCAACACCGAAAGCAATCCACATCTAGAGGCTTTGGCCACACTGAAGATAGGAATCAAACTGTTGAGTTGATTGTTGGCCACATTGAAGATAGTCAAGTTCGGGACGTTGAGATTGGGTATGCTTCCACTCAGTGAATTGTTTTGCAATAAGAGACCACTGAGATGCATGAGGTTATTCAAGGAAAAGGGAATAGACCCATTCAAATGATTGAAGGAAAGATCCAGTCGATTCAAGCGCCCCCATTAATACAGAAATGGAGGCAATGGCTCAGAAAACAAGTTATGTTGAAGATAGATGCTTCTCAGAGCCTTGGCATTTGCAAGATATGAAGGCAATGGACCAGTGAGAAAATTTGATCTTAGGGAAATAACTTTGAGCTCCGTGAGACGCCCCAGAGTGCCAAGGGGGATCTGTCCAAAGAGTCCCATGCCCGACAATCTAACTTCCTAGATAGGATCCCTATTACTATTGCAGCTCACTCCAACCCAAGTACAAGTTGAGCTATTGGCATTCCAGTTCAACCATTCCAGTGCAACCTTTGCCCATGGGGAACCTTGCTGATAAAATCAAGAAGGGCCTGTTTATCGCTCGTTGGCTCCCGTTAACCACGACCACTACTAGCACCAACATCAAGAAACCATTCAAAAGTTGTCTTGGATTCCCCATCTATGACCAATACATCATAGAAAGCCAAACATAGAGACACACACTTGCTTCTATTCTTCTCTCCCAGTCATGCTTCTGTAAAATGCCCAACAAACCCACATTGCAGAGAAAAAATTGCCGTAGACGGGTAACCTAATTGTGTCTCAGCAAAGCTCTGATCTACTCCATGACAAACACCAACGATAGTTGCGAGTTTGACTTCTTGGAATATCAAATTTCCATGTGTTATGAGAGTTGTTTCGTGGGGCCGCAAATATGGATCCACAAATACGAGAAAGAATATAATAAAGTGCAAACCAGGGCCCACTTAGACTACCTTGCTAATAACACCCTAACGCTGATGACACTATGAGATGGATCGTTAGCTCGCCATTTTATATTTAGCCCTTTTTCAGAGTAACGCTGCCTTAGCAATTGCAGATGTCATCTATCTCTACTAAGGTTTGACATGTAGAGATTAAATCCTTGGAGTAGTTAGAAAGTAGATTCTACTTACAAATTCCTTGAGAACCACTATTGATAATTGCTATATCTAGCATTTCATGTCCTTTGGCATTATGGTCAGGAACCATGTAAATTATAGACATTCCAACTGTAGATTTAATTGAATCTTCAAAATCTTGTAATCACAATTCTTTCAACCACGAAGGTAATTGATTTTTTTCTAAAGTTGTTTTCTCAATATATATTGTTGTATAACTACATTGGTACTAGTCTAGTCTGGGACTTAACTGTTGTTGGGTGGGAAGTAAGCTACAAGGAAGAGTTGATCCCCAACGCCAAGGGTTTTTACACTGTAATTATTCAAAAGGAGAAGAAAATCGCAGCACATGAAGAAGTTGTTTGCAATTCCTTCAAAATTGGAGAGGTGGGACTTATGGCTAGTGGAATCTCGTAGGTGGACTCATTGTGTGGCCTAAGAATGGGTAGCTAGGCTCTAGGACCTTGAAGGAGATCACTCTCGCGCTTTGACAGAAATCCGGCCCTAGTGACACCTTGTGGCAGAAACAAGATAGATAGCCGAGCGTGAAGAATGCCTCATGGGGCTTGCATTGAGAAGTTCCGTAGACCTTATAGACATCCATTGAATAATAAGCTCTATTGGTAGTGAGATGATCTTCTCAAATTTTTTCTATATATCTTATATTCTTTCTATATATCTTTACACCTTAAAAGACAATTGCTAATTTAAAATGGAGTTGTCTATAATGCGACTTTTTGGAGATTCCGGTGACGGAATCCGATGGAAGAAATTGAGGTTAAATCTTGATTTGTTGTAGTTAAAATGGTTTTTTAACTGCATATTTGGATTCAGCACCCTGGAAAATCCCTGGGACACTTTGATAGTGCAGAAACTAGCTATCAAACTTGCGATTCCAATAATTTGCTGCCGGATTTTGGCTGGAAAAAACCACCGGAAAGACTTTCAAAAAGTCGCGTTAAAGACAACTGCATTTAAAATATATTAAAATCATATCTATGAATACCACCGGAATATCGTTGTACAGAGAAAGGGCAGGGGAATATCGTTGTACAGAGAAAGGGCAGGGGTACAGCTTCACGGCATTTTGTTGTGAGAAGTGACATGTGGTAAATTAGGTGGCTTTTAACTGCCGACGACGGTTGGTGGGGAGCCGTCCCCAGAAAAAACACCGAAGTGGTTAAAATGTAAAACAAAATTCAATAACCCACGCAATAAGCTATAAGAAAGTCCTCTTTTGACCATAATAATTACGCAAAAGCCACGACTTTGACGAGAAAATTACTACAGAGATTCCAAGTTTATAACAAAAGAATCGGTATTCATTATTTTAAAGATTAGGTAAACTACCCTTTACTTCTTAAAATACATTTTTTTTGTAAATTTAAAAATAAATAAAAAATAAAGTATTATAAGCACATTTAAAGTTTATTTAATATAATTTGATTAGATTAGTTATCAAGTTTATTTTGAATCTCCATTGTAATAAATTTCCTCTAAAATGTCTAATTTCAACTTTATAAAAGTCACCATTCTTAATTTACTGGATTTGTTAAAGTTTTATGGAAAAAGTTTTCTCTCAAATTTTCTTTTGATTATTTAATTTAACCCTATAAAATTCAAAATTTGTATTTAATTGGAAGGTCAAAATTTTTAACCCTATAAAATTCAAAATTTGTATTTAATTGGAATTTAATAGAATTTTTTTTTTTTCATAATTTTTATTAAAAATTATAGAATTTTCAAGAGATTTTTTTATAAATTTTTTTAATTTTTTTCTTGTGGTAAAAATTAAGGAAAATTGGTGACAGTTATATCCACGAAATATTTGTATCAAGAAAATTTACCCAAAATGATCACTTTTTGTTGGCTCAACTATGGAGCCTACCTTGAGGATATCATGAGAATTAAACTTATGACTTCTCAATTCTCTTTTCATTTATATAAATTAATATTTAGCTAGAATTTTGGTAAAATTTTAAAATTATTTTATTTTAAATAAAATTTTAACGTGAAAATCCCACAAGGCATAGAACAGATAGTGACAGGGTGTTATATTAAGGTACTTAGTGGTGTAAAGGTCACCAGTTCCAAATTCCGTGGGAAAAAAATTCAGCCATGCTAGTTGAGGTCAAGTTAGACCCCTAGGTGGTTTTGATGACTTAGATTCCCTTGTGTCACGGCCCCAAGCTGTGGTTGCCAAAAGACCATCGTGGGTGTTGTGCGACACCGAAAATATTTGGTCATAGTTATATAACTACTCTAAACCAGACTATGCCTACTTCAACACTTAGCCAATTTTTCAATTCCAATCTTGTTTATTCAATTGCTATAGTAGTGGAAATAAAACTTTAATAGCATTCAACAGTTCCACAATTTTGCGATATCATAAAACCAACAATGTGAACATAAGTATATGCGACGAGAGGGAGCAACTCTCGAAGCACTTTTCCCCTTGCTTCTATTAAACTTCAAAGTAATGATACGATAGAGTTACAAAGGGCCAACCATGCCCAAATTCACACGCTTCCCAATAAAAAAGAATGGTATTCGTTAGCCCAACCTAATGCACTTACCCATAATGTAAAGTTTCACAACTTAGGGCATGCCCAACCTAAGTTTGGTGCCTTGCCCAACAAAAACCCCAAACTTGGCACAACAAGAAACTCTAAAATCTAACTCTTTGACCTCTGCCAGAAACAGACTTGCTTGGGTGAGCCCCACCTCTTTCTGCGATATGTCTTAGCTACGATCCCTTTATGTGATGTGCGCCCCTACCTGCAGTTCTGCGATATCGCACTTCTTGCGACTCTGCAATGTTGCACTTTCTACAATTCTGTGATATCGCACTTCTTGTGACTCTGCGATATCATACAAACTTAAATCTCTGCGATTTCGATGATGCCTCTTCCAAATGTTGAGTCCTTTCATTTATACACGTCCTTGCCCCTTCACTTTATGTGGGTCGACGCCCCTTCACAACTTGAGCCGACCTTTCACTTTTATGTGGCTGCCCCTTCATGGGCGAGCACCCCTTCGGTTGGCAGACACACCCTTGCTTGGGCGTTCTGCCTACCGTGCTAGCCACGTTGCCTCCTATTGTTGTTGTCGTGTCGCACACTCCATATCATGATGCATGCTCACTCACTTATCATGTCACACTTCCCTTGGATGCTACATCCTATCTGTCGCATCACACTTGCCTTAGTCATTACGCCTTGTCCTTTGCAGCACCCAGGCGCCCCACTTTGGGTGCAGGTGCGTCCATGGGCACAGGTTGCCGAATCAGTATGTCATTATGTCATGTCGTTGCGTGGGTGTGCCCACTATGCCTTGCTTGACAACTTGCCTCGTGTGGGTGCGCCCCTCCAACTCATGCATGTTGCCCCTTTGTGGACTTGGGCGCCTCTCCTCCATGTGGGCGTGCTCATCACATAGGATCACATAGGAGCAATCATTGTACCTCCAAGTTGGTTTTTCACCACCAAGTGAGCATGGCCTGTCATGGGCACCAGTTGGCCTTGGTGCCAACTCAGGGCCCTGAGATCCTCCCCCACTTCAAATGGTTGTTGTCCACGACAACACTATCTTAGCAAACTCTATTGGCAAGACAACCTATCGCAAAGTGCCACCAAATCCAACGTCAGTCGTCCCTATTGCATGAACTCCTTTCCTTCATCACACGAACCTCCATTAAGGTTCATGAATCCATGTGGGTAAGGCTCCTTAATGTCACAGTCATCAGCCACAACTCGTTGCAATCCTCCACACTGCCCCGACTCACAAAAGGCTTCTCCCTCCAACTCAACTGCATACTTTGATTGCAACTCATATCATTCCAATCCACCACATATCGTCATTAGGTGAACTGCTCCTGCCATACCCCAACTCAACTCAAACACATGTCAGCACATTGACGTCCCCCATGCCTTGAACTAGTTGGGTGATCAGTCCAACCATCACATCCAAATCCATGAGAATGCACCTCCTCATGACATCGTCAGTTGTTTCTCCAACACTTTGTCACATTTTCAACTCGAAAAATAACTCTTCTCATCTCCACATATCAACCCTATAACCAATGCTCATCGTGCCATATCCAATTCCATGAAGAAAACTCCATCTCATCTATGATATACTGCTCATCAACATTGTCGAAGGGGAAATTTTGCACTTGCCTCGTCTTCTTGTCCATGTGCTTCCCATGCTCATAGACCAACATCCTCCATGTCCATCAAAATGGTTAATTCTCATCAAACTCAACCCATGCCTAAGTTCTTCCACCAAGGCACACTCATTGCTGCAACCACTAGCCAACTCCAAGGTGTTGTCTCTATCGCATCCATCAAGTCACTCCTCATGAACACATTGCATACTGTGCCCAAGGCATGCATCCCATACTGCATCAAAGTCAAGTTAAAACTGACTTCAACTCCTCAACGAACTAGATAATTCAAGACCTCCATCATATGAAGTCTTCATTGACTGCAACTTCCTGCAAGTCATCATAGGCTCTTATGAACCAAATTCATCCAACACTTCAGGCAAGCACACTTGTCTTAGTAGCAAGTCCCATTGCAAGTTTCCTCTACCTTCTTTTTCACATGAACACTCATAGGCTTCCATGTCTTCAAAATGACCATGGCCTTGTTTTTCGAATGCACCCATCATTCCCATCGGTCCATCTATAAAATATCTTCATGTGGCATCGACAAGTCCATCCTACGAACCATCCTCACATGGCACTTCTGCTTGATTCCCATATGCAAAATATCTACAAGCACCCTTGCTTGATGTACCTGCATGAATTTTTCCATGCCCATCTCTTCAACTCAATGCACATTAATTCAGTTTCCCAACTCATCCACTTCAGCAGACCCAACACAACCTCAACCATCACATCCTTTCCTTCGGTTAGGGTAGCGCCCTCGGTCGCCCTACCTTCATTGTCGTCACATGTCCCTTCCATCGACACTACCTCCCCCACTAAAGGTTCTCCAAAGACTTCTCCTTAGACCAAATGAGGCTCCAATGATGAATTCCACCCAAATATGCATCATATTGCCTTTTTCACTTCGGTGCGCCCTTGCTATTTCTTTCCATGAGTCATGCCAAGCACTTAGACGAATCTTCATTCAACTAAGCATGAATCACTCATTGCATAAGTTCATCACGTTCCACCCTTGTCTCGGGCATTCGCACCATCTTCTCTAAGGTCAAATATTGCCAAAACAAGTCCTGGAAAAAACTAAAATCATCCATCGCATAACTAAACACAAACATACCTGAGTCATCCATCGCACGTTCCTCTAGCATAAGGGGAACCATTATACAACTTTCATTAAAAACTTCATATTTCTTCCTAGGCTACGATATGCACGAATTTGGCCCAGCTTTAGAAAGCTTCATCTTTCTAAATTCTTCCTCTTTCGTCAACACATTTGTAACACTTGTTTCTTCTTGCTCGTCCCCATAGTCAAGCACTTCCTTTTACTTCTGCGACATGCCCAAATCTGGTTCAGCTATGGTACACATCGTCCAACCAAACTCTTCCTCTTTTGGTGCCATGTTCACAACACTTACATCACACTTGGCCTACAGACAAACTTCCTTTCCATTCATCGCAACTTCTTCTTCTTCTTCACAATCTACAACTTCAACTTGTCCAAATGACCAACCAAGTCGAAGAATATCCCTTCTAACATTGTCTTCCAAAACTTCAAGTTCTTCTCGCAATCGTGTCCTCTTTTCCTTCATGTGGCCCAACCTATTCATGAGATGCATAAGTCTATGGAAACCCTCTTTAAAACCTGCCATCATACTGCCCAACCTTCAACCTGTTCACAACCTTGATCACAATTATTCTTCCAAACTTCTCCAAGTGCTCACCTTCGCAAAGTAGGTTTTGATAACAAATATCATGGACCCGCATTGTGATCACCAAAAGGCCACCGTGGGAGTTGTGTGCCACCGATGATATTTATTCGCAGTTATATGATTACTCTAACCCGCACTACACCTACTTCAACACTTAGTCAATTTTTCAATTCCAATCTTTTTTATTCAATTATTATAGCAGTGGAAATAGAACTTCAATTAGCATTCAATAGTTCCACAGTTATGTGATATCTTAAAACCAACAATGTGAACACAAGTATATGCGACAAGAAGGGGCAACTCCCAGAACAATTTTCCCCTTGCTTCTATTAAACTTAAAAGTAATGTTACAATAGAGTTACAAAGGGCCAGCCATGCCCAAACTCATGCATTGGCCAAGTACAGAGAATGGCAGTCATTGGCCCAACCCAAAGCAATTACCCAAAATGTAAAGTTTTTCAACCCAAGGTATGTCAAACGTAAGCTTGGCACCTTTCCCAATAGAGACCCCAAACTTGGTGCCACAAACAACTCAGAAATCCAAATCTTCAACCTATGTTAGAAATAGGCTCACTTGGGTGAGCCACACCTATTTCTTTGATATGCCTCAGCTATGATATGTTTCTGTGATGTGTGCCCCTGCCTACGTTATGCAATATCACACTTCCCGTGACTCTGCATTATCATACTTTATGAAGTGATGTGATATCACACTTCCTACGCCTCTGCAATATCGCACAAACTTAAATCTCTGCGATTCTAGTGATGCCTCCTCCAAGTATCAATATATTTCATTTGGGCCAACACCCCTTTAATACTTGAGCCAACCTTTCACTTTTGTGTGGGCATGCCCTTGGGCCAACTTGCCTATGGGCGGGTGGGCGCGCCCCCTGCCTAGGCGTTCCGCCTATCGTACTGCACACATCACCTCCTGTTGTCGCTTTCGTGTTGCACACTCCATATCATGTTGCCTGCTTGCTCACCCGTCACGTCGCACTTCTGTTGGTCGCTATGTCATGTTCATCATGTCACACTTCCCTTGACCACTACGTCTTGCCTGTCGTGGTACTCGGGGACCCCACCTTGGGTGCAGATGCACATGTGGTCGTGGATGACTGAGTCATTCTTTCGTTATGTCATGTTGTTGGGTGGGCACGGGTTATGAAGTCGCTCTAACGTTATGCCATGTTGCTGGGGAGGCACGCTCGCTGCAATGTGCTCATTATGCCTTGCTCGATGCCTTGCCTCATGAGGGCACGCCTAGGGCGTGAACCCCTCCAACTCATTCATGCTGCCACTATGTGGACTTAGGTGCCCCTCCTCCATGTGGGTGTGCTCGTCATGCATCCAAGTTGGTTTTTCACCAGCAAGTGAGCATGGCCGGTCATGGGCACCTGTTGGCCTTGGTGCCAACTCGAGGCCCTGACACCTTGGGTCACACCTATTCAAACCACATATTAGGCATGTCAGTAATCCCATAACTCACATAATCTAGCAAAAAAAATTAATTTGAAAAATTAAACACTTTTCCTTGTACATATAGAGCTCTCATTACATTAACAAAAAAGAAAATTCATTATTTATTTATTAAAAAATTAATATTAAATTATAACAATTTTTAGAAATAAATTATCCACTATTTTAAAAGAAATAAATTGCGTTCAATCAATCTAAGTATATCTCTATTTTAAATCAACCTAGATCCATTTCAACTTTATATCTACCAAGCGCCAAGAGGGATCAAATCTCTTTTCACTCTAAAAGAGGTTTGCGTTTCAAGATATTCTCAATGCATGGTAGATCTGGAGTTAAGATGGATCTAGATTGGTTTAATTCCCCCCTTTAAATAGGCTATATTCCACATGAATTCCACGGGTTCTCATAAACTTGGAACTCATAAACCACCAATAACTTGAACAAGTTAAGTTTACCTTAACTACCCAAAGAATACTAATAATAATAATAACAAGAACAACATTGTAGATTTTTTATTTTTATTTTTAGTTTAAAGTTATTTTTGTTTTCACTTGAATTTATTTTATTTTTTGACCCAGTCAAAATGTTTAAAGAACATTTCATTATATTACATTACCACATCTCTACCATATTAGCGCGAAGAGTACCTCTCCGCACAAGAAGTTAATAAGATAAGGTATCATACTAGTTTTTTATGCCTTAAATAGTTCAGTTAATATCTGCTTAAATAATTTTAGTTAGTTGAATATGGTTTAGGTGTATTTGGATATTATCTTAAAACTAAATCCCTTTTAGTTGATTATATTTAGTGTTTACAAAGTTAAATTTTTTATTAAATGAAAATGTTTAAAATATAGTAAATTAAGAATGGCAAATTTTTTAAACAATTTTTTTTTTTATCATGTAAAAAATAATAACAATATCTTTTACATATTTAAAATTTAAAAGTAAGTTAAAAAGTGGATAATCTCAATTATTTTTTATTAAAAGCTTTTGTTGTCTAAAATTTAGGAGGAAGTTAAAAATGAAATTCAATCATTTTTTTCTTCAAAATTCTTGTCCAATTTTTATTGAAAATTATAATTCTCTCTTATTAATAAAAATTATGTCTCTAAAAAATTAACCAATTAAATTTTAATAAAAAAAAATAATCTATTTCTTTTCTTTGTGGTTCATGGACCTCGAAGATCAGTGACTGCTACATCCAAAAAATACTTGTATTAGGAAAATCCACTCGAAGGGTTCATCTTCCTGCTAGCTCAACCACAGAGAATAACCTCGAGGGTGTCGAGAGAATTGAAACCATGACCTCTCAATAGAAAAGGTGTTTTAACGACATGGAATTATCCTAGGCCATATCCTCTAAGTGAGGGCTACTGGTCTAGCCACACTTCCTTGACCCTCGATGAGCGTGATCACATTGTCTCAACTTGGTGAGTCAATAAAAAAATCAATCATAACATACCTTAATTAAGCCACAAGTGCAACTCAGGAGAGGACCCAACCAAACCAATTGTGTAGGGATACTCAGAATACACCAACAACCAACAATGAATATAAGTTCCCCCTCTCCATAGTACCAGAGGGTCAATAGGTGTGTCAGATCGCTTGTAGGTTGCCTCACCAAACACAAAACACTACCAACCAACCTGAAACAACGCCATTTGAAAAATGAAAGCACAAGGGTAAGATTAGAGGCCTACAACCTAACCAATTAACACAAATCAATTGAGAGTACATAAAGTTGAATGTAGCAAACTAGACAGGCTAGCGACAAACAAAATCCAATAAAGGAGTTGAAACCCAATAATTAACCAACAACAAACCAAGATGAAAAATAAGAAACAAAAAATCCAAAAGCCTAAAATTACCTAAAATTCCACGTGATGAAATTGAAGGTTCCCAACCATGGTCCAACACTAGAGAGGTAACCCTTCAAAAAATCCCAATCCACGCCAGTCTGAGCATGAAAGGTTAATGCTTCCTTATACTAGAGGCCCTGGATTTTTGAGCCTGCTTATTCTAGCCAGAGATACCCATGAAATACAACCACTCAAACCATAAATTTCCACCATAGAAGTTTAGAACTAGGCTTGCGGGGGTGCCTATGAAACTTCCTTGCAACCCTTGGAGAATCTATGCTACACTCATTAATAGACAACCTGGGAGAAGAATCAAGAGGCCTAGCTAGAGTTGGACAAGCCATAAGATACAACATTAATGTCACATGTATGGTGCATGGGGAGGACATGCCATGCCACTTCCCCTCCTTATTGTTCTTGGATTCATTTGAGTGGTGGGCACCCCAAGCTCCCCATATCCATTATCATCCACCCCCATCAAGGTAAAAAATAAATTATCCTTTTTTTTTTTATAATTCAAAAGTTTCTATTAGTTCAAATCAGATATACATTGTGAAGAGCATATTGGAAAAAGTATTATGGAATCAATACTACTAGATTTGTTGGCCAAAAGATAGTAACATAACCACATTATCAAAAGACAAGGAAAACTAGAAAAGCACATACATATAGCTCAATGTAACCAAAAAACCCTCACGATCTGAATGCAACTGATGATTATCCCTAGTTTGAGGAATTAACCAGAGCTGGATTGTACAGAATGGTTCTTGGTGCTGAGGGAAGAATAAAAGCACAATGCACATGTCCTTCCATGTTTTCTAATTGGCCTTCTAGACCCTCCAACATTTTGTAGATCCTCCTCTGTCCACATTGTAGAGTGGTGAATCGATCTTGCATATGCCATTGGTTGCGTTGCAGGTCATTCATGAAACTAATGACCATGTTCTGTCGTCATGCTAATCATGTCCAAATTGGTCTAGGAGTCAGGTTATCTATTGAAGGCAATTATCTAGTGAATCAAATGGAGGTGGCAATTCAATTATGCTAGGGGACTATGCTAGATTCAGGTCCAACTCTTCCCCCATATCTTGATTTTCTAGGTGGTGTTTTTCCCTTTGGCTACATGGCCCTAAGCCTTGAAAAACTTTTCCACGCCGACGTTGCATGAAAATAGTGTTAAATATTTCACACCAATTTTTAGAAGCCCTCAATTATAAAATCCAACCCCTCCAAAGCCCCCTGGTTATAACAACCTACCCAAACCCAATACAACTCGGGAACTGAAAGGAATGACCCCACATGTTACTTGTTAATCACCATCTAAAGGCCTGACTCCCCTGGCATGTCCTTAGGTGTCTTCCTTGAGCATTGACTCTAAAGTTTTCCACCCCTTCGGTCCCTCACCAAGACAGAGTTTGCTTCCTCCAGAATCGAGGGTATACTAGTTGAAGAGGCATGTTGAGGAAATGAGTCCTTCGATCCACCGCTCTCTAACCCATAGTATTCTAGAACTTAAATAGGGGTGAGGAAAAATATAAACCCTCGAGAAGATGTGAAAGATATCCATAAAATAGGAAGAGAAGGCCAAAATATGTTATATCCTCTAACTCCCTAAAATTACACTTAGAAAAAAAGAAGCAAGATGCTAAATATGAAGAAATACTCAGAGCCTACCAAAAGACATTATCTCCTTCTCTAGTGCCCACAACACCAATAAGTAGGGTGTTTTATTCTCTTTAGCCACTAGGGCACATAATATTCTACCACTAGAATCGACTACAATTCCCTAATACAAACCCATAATATCAAAAAAATTGAAGGAAAAGCATCAGTTAAAGAAAACATAAACCAACCATACTACTAGGCCTAGTAACTTTACCAAAGAAATGAAGACAAATGTGCTTCCCAAATTTTCCACCCCTTCACTCGAGCCATGCCTCTCCCACCCTAGTAAAACCACAAAGACACAAAAGGTGGATTGGGGGAAGCACCTCTTGCCCAGGTCCCAAATTCACTTGAAATGAACTGGTGAGGAGAATTTGATGACATCATAGGAGCTTGTTTGAATTCCTTTCCAATCCTTAGTAGCTTGTGGAGTAGGGGTTGGAACAGAAAAAATGCCACCCTGCGTGACCAGACTTCCAAATGCTCCCACCACCTTAACTCCCATGCCTAAACTTAGGCAACGTCACCCTCCATATCATGCTCTTCCATATATTTCCCCTCCTTCTCTAGAAGGAACTATTAAGTGCTCTTACAACAAAATACATGTTTGAAACACATCATTAATCACCTTGCTAAGTGGAGGAGGGTAGTGGGGACCCCTCTTTCAGGGCCTCGAGTTAGCGAGCACCTAAGAGAGTAAAAAAACCAAGAATGCGGGTGTGGACATGCCCATGATGTGCAAAGGGCATGCAGAGGATCGTTCGGTTAAATTCAAATGGGGTGGAGGTGTTCAATTAAAAGCAACTTAGGCGGAGGCACGTTTATTTAAAGGTGACGAGCGTGTGGAAGTTTGGTTAAAGGCGATGGGTGTGTGGAAGTTTGGTTAAAGGCGATGGGCATGTAGAAGTTCGGTTAAAGGTGACTCGGTTAAGTGTGCATGCAGACAAGGGTGTTTAGTTAAAGGTGTGCAGTGGACAAGTTGGATGACTAACAAGCGCGACGGGCAAGTTGGGTGACCAGGCAGTGCGACGGGGGGGGGGGCATGCGGATGAGCAAGGTGCTGATTCGACTGACTGAAGTTTGGCTCGAAAACTTAACAAAGATTGAAGGAACGTGTATGGGTGACACAAAAAGTCGGTTGGACATATGTATGGGTGGGCCGACCCATAGGTGCATGAAAGGACGCATCCCTTGGTAAAATAGGCCAGTTGGGCAGCGTATATATTATAGGAATGAGCCACTCGTTCAAGACATCATTGAAGCATCGCACAAGTTCAGAACACAAATAGGGAGGTGAGCAAAGGCGAGGGTAGTTGCAGCATGGGAAAAGGTGAGACTCGTTGAAATTAGGCCGCAAGGCTATGTATTGTAGGGTGGAAAATTCGGGGTTCCCATAGCCAGTTATCACGGGTAGGCTTGTTGCACAACATATGGGTCAAGGGCCGTAGTGCGCCAAACTAACCAGTCGGGCCGAGCAAGTGTTGGAGGACCACAGTGTGGGTGAGATACAAGCGTGCATAAGTGTTGTAGCTGCTACACTGTCTAGTGGACAATGCAGGTAGGACGCAGGCTGTTATATAGTGAATGGGCAGGTCGTAGGCCATTGCATGGTAGATAGGTGGGCGAAAGGCCATGTTCTAGTGAGATGCATGATTGTGTAGGGCGCAAGAAGTGCATTCAGAAGTTTGGGTGAAGGGTGCTGATTTGGCGCACGTGGGAAGCACAGTGCATGAATACTGCACGCAATTTGGTAGAAGTGTGCAGGGTAATTCAGGGGCTGCGCGACTATGTAAAATTATAAATTTTGTAAACATCACTTTGCATAATTGATAAGATTTGGGTAGGCTTATCCAGGAGGTTCCCCTCCCATTTTATATGTGTGTACACTGTTTATTGATGATTTATTCCCATTACGTAAGAATATAAATTTAATTGAAGTGAATTCCGCTACATGATAACACACAGAAGAAAATTGGTTAAGTGTGAAAGTTAGGTGTAGTTCGTAAACTGAAGTAGTGGGAATTGAACGAGTTAGGTGGTGCCACACCATGTCTATGTGTGGTTGGAAGACACCACTAGCGTAGGGTTGTGATAGTTGGTATCAGAGGCTCAAATTATGAAGCCTGGTTTCTTAGATACATCTTCCCACTAGGTGATCAATTGGTATCAGACACTGTTTTGTAGAAAGGGGGCTTTGACAGTTGAAGTAGGAATATGACAACAATGGTTGCAGTTGGTATTGAAGTTTGGCATTGTATAATTGGTCATAATGCGACATTAGGAAGTTTGATAGGGGAAAGGCAACAAGTCAGGACCGATCTGAATGATGAAGTGTATGGTCTTGACACGTTCTCAAGCAAAGCAGAAGGAAGACAATGTAGAGGAACCAGTGATAGGTGAATCTAACATGAATTGTGAGGTAGTTTTCATGAACAAGGTGTTGGATCGTATAGATAAAATGTCTTCAAAGATGGATACATTGAAAGTTGAGAATTTTAAACTTAAAGATAAGTTCACAAAGCATCAAGAGGACCATGGCAACCTCAAGGCACGATATGAATATCTTGAGTGGCAGTATGGATAAACTACGAATGAAGTCAAGGAATTTTAAGCTGAAAAGGATTAGACGAGATCATGAAGTTGCAGAAGAGTCTTGATGAGGCTCTCAATCAGATTACAATCTTGAAGAAAAAAGTTGGATAGGGACCAATTGGAGGGACTACCCATATTAAAATCAAGGAACCTGATTCTTATGATGGGATGAGGAGCGTGAAGACACTTGGGAACTTTTTATGGGATATGGAGAAATACTTGGAATTCTTGGGGCTTCCTAATGAAGAGGCCAAGGTGAAGATGGTTGCTCAATTCCTTACAAAGGATGCCAAGATGTGCTGGAGGAGGAGAGTGGATCAAATTTCTCATGGTGATGCTGAGGACATCTCTACCTGGGAAGAAATGAAGGAAGCATTACAAACTCACTTTAGATGACAAGATGAGACTTGGGATGCAAGGACAAAAATCATGCACATTAAGAAAACAGAGAGTCTATAGGCATATTAGTGAGAGTTTTCAAGTTTGGTATTGAAGATACTTGACATGATGGAGAAATACAAGGTCTTCAACTTCATCATTGTATTGAAACCTTGGGCATGCAATGAGGTGAAGAGGAAAAAGATCAAAACACTTGAGGATGCATTTGTTGTAGTGGATAGGTTGGTGGATCACTATGGTGAAGGGATCGAAGAGAAGAAAAAGAAGTCTAATAAGTCAAAAGAGATGTCTTCAAATGAGGATGGTGTGAAAGTAGGTGGAAAACCGAAGGCAAAGAAACCTTTGAAATGTTGGTTGTGTGGAGAGGATCACACGGTGAAGAATTGTCCTTCAGGTGCTCAAAATTATGCTCAAAAATAGAAGTATGAGAATTCTGTTAAAATTAGCTTCAGATCTAAGAGCTCATCATTATAATTCCAATGGTGTGAATGACACTAAAATCCGAGCTTGTATATAGAAGTTAGAGCAAGTCAAATTTCATATTTGACTTGCTTACATGGTAGGATTGGATGATGTTACAAGGTCCTTCAGTGAATGAGGAGGTGCCAAGTGGCAAGCTTCCATTGGCCTCTGCATGTCGCAAGTTGCAATCGCAGGTAGGTCGGCGTTAGAAATCGACCCCCGAGTAGGGAAGGGTTGTGATGCAATAAGGCAAGTAGGGACGTTTTCAGAATCGTCCCCGATAGGTATCGGGCTGCGATGCAATCACAATTGCACATAGACGAAGGGAAGCATTGAAGATAATTAGCATCCCTGGGTTGCAATGTGATATCGCAATCGAAAATCACAATACGCTGCAGAGTCCCACTTTAGGATTTCCATTGATTCTTCATCGATGGCGAAATGCGATAAGTTCCTGGATGCGAGAGGATTATCAATTCTAGTTTAATTTTCCACCGGGTCCACCGAATCGCATCGCATATCGACACTTGGTACCAGCAAAACTTCCAATTTCATTTCGTGATAAGACAGTTGGTGCTGACAGATTAAGGCCCACCACACGATAAAATTCCCACTCGGTTAGCAGATTTTTGGAACAAAATTGTGTGTTCTTGTCGGATATGGAGCAATTTGTGGAACAAATAGTGGGAGAACTAGGAGAAGTCATAAATTCTTTATTTTTCCACCAAAGTGGATGATAAAAGAGGCTAGATAGCGATTTTTTAGTATTCTGAACTGATTGGAGAAGGTTTTAGAAGCATTTGAGCATTGCAAACACATTTTTTACACTTTTGAGCATAATAAAGAGGCCCAAGCCATTGGAAGCTGGACCAAGGAGCGTAGCCCAGGAGGGGTGAACTCCTTTATCATGTGCTTGTTGTAATGTGTTTTTGATGATGTTCTATACATGTTTATGCTATTGTTCATGTTATGATTTATGTTAAATTTCTCATAAAATTAATATAAAATCTCTTCATTTCACTTGCAAAAATTGACGAATCCTTTAGCACAATGAAATCATTTTGTTTATAATTTGAGGAAGATCTTAGCACTACAAAATAATATTCTAAATCAGATCAATTTGGTATCACAACACTAGGTTTTTCTTTGTGAAAGAAGGATTTAATTGTTTGCAAGTTTATGTCATGCTTACAAGGTTAAAACTCAAAAGAGGTGAAGGAAAGATGGTTGGAAGCCCTAGAGTTGGATCAAGAGGAAGAAGAGCAAGGTTGCCACATATCCAACACCAGTTCAGCCTCAAGTTGTAGTTGAGACTCCAGAGATCATGTCTCATGAATGAGAACCTACAAACATGACAGAAGACGAGAAGACCTTCGGAAAGGCTTTCTTTGATATGAAAGAGATGGTGAAGGTCCTCTATGAAGAGAGGAATACTAGGTTGCAAGGAGAAAGTTCCAAACCTCCCAAAGGAGAAGGCTCTTTAGGACGAGGTAATGGGAAATGAGGTAATGAGAATGGAGACAAACCTCCACCCTCTCCACCATCTTCTTTATCTTCTTCTTCACAAGCATTTTCACACTCTTCCACTAATACAACCCTTACTCATACTCATCATCATTCTTCAAAAGGAACTCGTAAATCACCTTTTTTAAAACTTGATGTTAAATTGGGCATACCCATGTATAATGGTGAAATGAACATAGAGAAGATTGATAATTGGATTCGTCAGTTGGAGGTCTATCGCAGGATTCAAAACCTTCAAGAGGATGACATAAAGATTCATTTATATTCCTTGAGAATGGAGGGTGCAACACTTGTATGGTGGGAATCAAAGACCTAAGAGGAGATTAAAAAACATGATAAGATCTCTATTTCTTGGAATGACTTCGTTGCTGCAATCAAAAGATAATTCTACCCTCTAGCTTATATGCAAAAAGCCATCATGAATTGGCAAAATTTTAGACAGCTTAAAGGTCAAAATGTGTAAGATTACACCCAAGAATTTAGAAAAAGGTCTTTGATGTTAGGTGTAGATTTATAGTCACAAGACACTTTGATGAAGTACATAGGGGGTTTACACAATTACCTTAGGCATACTATCTTAATTTTTAATCCCAATAATCCAAATGATGTGTGTGTGCAAGCTACTCATCTTGAGGCAGGAGGGAAAAACACTCCATAAGAAGGTAGGAAAAATCCATTTGAGGGTAAAGAGAAAGGAAAGGGTTTCAAGGGAAAGAAAAATTTATCCATTAAAAAGGAAGGAGAGAAAACAATTAGTAAACATTGTTCCAGAGAGGGTCATGATGAAGCTCACTGTTGGAAGTTTCATCCCGAAATGAAACCAAATAAATTCAACAACAAAGGAAAGAACAGAAAGTTGCGATCACTCAAGAAGAGATTTGGGATCCGAATCGGGTGATGAAACAAAAATCACAGCCATGGGATTTCAAGGAACGGAATCCATTGGCAACACTAGTTCTTTAGGCTCGCAAAATAAAACTCCAAATGAAAAGAGGAGAATAGAACTATTTCTCATAAGGGTGATATCGAAACATAACAAGATTGATACGTTGTTTGATAGCAACTCTCAAGCTAATATTATCTACGAAAACATTGTCAATGGTTTAAATCTGGGAACTGTTCCACATCATAAACCGTATCCACTTGGATAGGTATGTGATGATGCACAATTGCAGGTTACAAGAAAGTGTAAACTGAAATTCGCAATCACTGTAAAATTCATAGACGAAGTGGAGCTTGACGTTGTGCCGTTAGAAATTTGTGGCATCATTTTGGGCAGTCCCTACCTTTATGACAGAAAATCTATCTTCCATCGACATGAAAACAAATATCACATATTCAAAGATGGAGTAGAATATATTGTGAGAGTTCACAACAAGAAAACAAATATTTCACTTGTTAATGCAGGGAGATGAAAAGGTTGGTGAATTCCAGCAAGAATTTTTGCTTCTCATGATCAAACCCGAGAATGATATTGATTATGAAGCGTTTGATGGTTGTAATTCGAACTTGAAAACTGATTTGGTTGATGCTGTTAACCAATATGATGAGATGTTTCAGGAATCAAAGGGATTACTTCCCAAGAGGGGAATCCAACTTGAGTTTCAGTTGCAACAAAAGTGTCTCCTTCCTAACATTGGCATGTACAAGATGTTAGTGATGGAAAGCGCAAAAATCAAGACGCAAATCCAGGGATTGTTGAATAAAAGGATCATTCGGCCTACTCCTTTACCGTGTGGTGCACCTCTTGTTTTGACACCCGAGAAGAATGGTAAGCGTTTCCTTGAATGGGATTCAAGAAGTGGTTTTCATCAAAGTAGAGTTGTTGAAGGAGATATATGGAAGACAACATTCAAAACTAGGAAAGGTTCATTTAAATGACTTGTTATGCTTTTCAGTCTTTTCCATGCTCCTACTACTTTTACGCATATGAAGAAAGATGTGTTGAAGCCATTTCTAGACAAGATAGTCTATTTGGATGACATTTTCAATTTCAGAAAATTTCATTATGAACATGTCATGTGTGAGAAAAAAATACTTGATGTCGTATGTCAAGAACATTTTCTTATGAAGATGTCAAAGTGTATGTTGGATAAAACTTTTTTGATGTACTTGAGTCGTGAAATTGGTTCTTCCAAGCATGTTCAGGTTCCCAAAGGCTTTTTGGTAGTCTGCATGGGACGTGGAGAAGGTGAGTTGAAGTTAGACCTCTCCAAGATTGATGCCGTAATAGCCTGTGGTGGTATTGACTACATTCCTATAGATATAGGTGAAAGAGTCATACATCCCTGTGAATCCACAGATGCATTTGCTCTGCTCGCAATTTCCACAAGCAGGCTCAAGATAGTCATTTGGATAAGAGGTTTTTTTGGAGCAGCCCAATGTTGGAGGAGAAATTTTGTTAATTTTTCTTCTATTGTAGTTCATTTGCATTCGTTGGCAATTGTGCAAAAGGTCTTCTAGTGGAGAGGCAAACAACGAGAGGCATTTGACGCTTTAAGACAGAATATTAGTTCAACCTTTATACTTAGTTTTCAAAACTTGAAAAATTCATTTAAGTTTTAGGTTGATATATGTGACTATGCTGTGGGCGCATTCTTTTTGTAATGTGGTAAGCACATTTCTTTTCATTCAGAAATTTTCAATGGGTTTTCTTCTACTATTCCATTCGGTCAAAAGTTACAAGTAAGGTATAAGTGACAAGTTTATTGATGTAATTTCTAGGCCTATAGTTTGCATAACTGCTTTCCTCGAGCATCAATTTTTTTTACATGAAAGTTATGTTCAAAAAAATACATACTTTCAAGATGTATATTCAAGCTTGAGTCAAAGAAATCAAGTGAAGGAATTTGTTTACCATTTGCACCATAATGTATTGTACTTGGTAAGAAGGATGTTCTGCTGATAGTAACATGGACAAGGCCAAAGATTTCATTGAACGACTCCAAATGGTACATGAAACAGTGCAAAAACAACTTGAAAAGGTTAAAGGCAAGTACACACAAACACACGACAAGAATCATGGAGATCACAAGTTCCAATTCAGTGATCAAAGGATAGAGTTTGGAAAGGTGAGGGAACTGTACCCTCACTTGCTGAACAATTGAAAGTGATCCTTCAGGGATCCAAATGGCTTCCAGTGGGGAGGAGTGATCAGGTGCTCAAAAATCATAGTGTCATAATTTTATTAAACTTGGCTTCAGATCGAAGAGCTCGTCATTCTGATTCCAACGGTGTGAACAACACTTAAATTTGAGCTCATATGCAGAAGTTAGAGCAAGTCAAAGTTTAGATTTGACTTCCTTACATGGTAGGATTGGATGATGTGGCAAGGTCCTTCAAACGAATGAGGAGGCGCCAAGTGGAACGCTGCCATTGGCCCCTGCATATCACAAATTGCAATAGCAGGTAGGTCAGCGTTAGAAATTGGCCCTTGATAAGGGAAGGGTTGCGATGTGATAAGGCAGGAAGGGAGGTTTACAGAATCGGCCTTGGAAGGTATCGAGTTGTGATGCGACCGCAATCGCACATTGGCGAAGGGAAGCATTGAAGATAATCGACCCCTAGCATACCAAGGTTGCAATGCGATATCACAATCGCAAATCACAACACACTGCAAAGTCCCACCTTAGATTGCCGCTGATTCTTCGCCGATGGCGAAACGCGATAAATTCACGGATGTGAGAGGATTATCAATTCCAGTTTAATGTCCCGTCAGGTCCACTAAATCGCAATCGCATATTGCCACTTGGTACACAATCCATAAGACCACAAGACTCTGTTGATTACGATTTTCGATAAGACACTTGATGCCGACAGATTAAGGCCCACAGCACGGCAAAATTATTGCTCGGTTAGCAGATTTTTGGAGCAAAATTGTGGTTTCTTGTCGAATATGGAGAAATTTGTGGAATGAATAGTGGGAGAACTAGGAGAAGTCATAAATTCATCAGTGTTCCACCAAATTGGATGAAAAAAGAGGCTAGATAACCATTTTTGAGTATTATGAACTGATTGGAGGATTTTAGAAGCATTTGAGCATTGTAAACACTGGTTTTTACACTTTTGAGCATAATAGAGAGGCCCAAGCCATTGGAAGTTGGACCAAGGAGACGTAGCCCAGGAGGGGTGAAATCCTTTATCATGTGCTTGTTGTAGTGTGTTTTTGATGATGTTCTGTATATGTTTATGTTGCTATTCAAATTCTGATTTATGTTAAATTTCTCATAAAATTAACATAAAAGCTCTTCATTTCACTTGCAAAAATTGATGAATCCTTTAGAACAATGAATGCATTTTGTTTATAATCTAAGGAAGACCTTAGCACTACAAACTAATATTCTAAATCATATCAACTGGTAGTGTCAAATCCTACACAAAACAATGGAAAGAAGAAGGAGGAACCAGTGGTTGGGATGATTCAAATATTGGGTGTTGCAGAACTTGCAGAGGCTATCCCAAAGCGCGATCTTGAGAGGAATACATTAGAGTATGTTGACATGAAGATTGAGCAGGGCACATTGCTCACCATGATGGATAAAGGTGCATCCCATAACTTCATTAGAGAGGAGGAAACAAGGAAAGTTGGTTTGAAATTTGTACCAACTCAAGCTCATCTCAAAGTAGTAAATTCTCCACTAGACCAAGTTATTGGTGTTGCAGAGTGTGGAGGTGCGCATTGGTGAGTGGCTAGAGAAAGTCGAATTCATAGTGGTACAAATGGATGCTTATGAAGCAGTTATGGGGATAGAATTTATGAAACAATATGAAGCTATGATGGTGCCACATCTAAAGAAGCTGTATATTTACAATGGACGGGAGGATGAACCATTGGGTATTCCTACCATGGATGCCATGACAAATGGATGTAAGTTGACAACGATGTATGTGGAAGGAATTAAGCAGGATGAAGAACTATATGAGAGATTGAACTATGCGGAGTCAAAAATCATAGAGAAGGCAAAGATTATGCGAGCATTATTTGATAATGTTTTGGACTTGATAGGTAGACTAGAGGAAATGGAGGATAACAAGGATGTGAGACCGAAGACTCATCATGAGGAGAGTCGGGAATCATACATGCAAAGGTTGGAAGAAGAGGATCTTGACACATGGATTGAGATGTTGGAAAAGGAGGATGGAAGGACTTCAAACTTCCCATCCCCTTCCCATCACCTGCTCATGGTAATGAGACCCTTTGGTATGATAAGTAGACCTTGGAGGTGAGATAGATGCAATTGACAACAAGATGCGATGGCAATCATGATGATGTGAGATGCATACTTTCTTGTGGAGAAGATGCTATGGTTGGATTAGCTACCCAACTAGTCACCATCACAGGGGATCCAACACATGAGATTCTTATAGAGCTACGATGGGATATGGGCATGGAGAGAGTCATGGGAAGATCTATCTGGGTGCCAATATATGGAGATAATTATCTTGGCAATGGAGTTTGCTGGGATGGTGTTGTTGAGGGCCACAACCTTTTTAAAGTGGAGGATGATGTTGGGGCCTCGAGTTAGTGAGAGCCCAAGACAGTATAAAGACAGAGAATGCAGGTGTGAACATGCCCATGATGTGCGACGGGCATGCGGAGGAGTGTTCAGTTAAAGGTGACTTGGGTGGAGGCGTTTGGTTAAAGGCGACTCGGGTGGAGATGCATTCGGTTAAAGGTGATGAGTGTGCGAAAATTAAGCTAAAGGCATGTGCGGACGAGGGCATTCAGTTACAGGCATGTGGTGGACAACCGACAGGCACAACGGGCGACCATGTAGTTCGATGGGTAGGCGCGTGCAAATGAGCAGGGTGCCAACCCGACCGACCGAAGGTTGGGACAGTGACTTAACAAAAATTGAAGGAATGCGTATGGGCTACGCGATAGGTCAGACAAACATATGTATGGGCGGACCGACCCATAGGTGGACGAAAGGACACATCCCTTGGTAAAATAGGTGAGTTGGGAAGTGTATATATTAGAGGAACGAGCGATTCCTTCAGGACATCATCAAATTATCACACAAGTTCAGAACATGAATAGGGAGGCAAGCAAAGGCGAGGGTAATCACAATATGGGCAGAGGTGAGGCTCTTTGAAATCAGGCTGCAGGACTGTGTATTACAGGGTGGAAATTTTGGTATTGCCACAGTCAGGTGCCGCGAGCAAACTTGTTGCACAATGGACGGGTAAAGGGCTGCAATGCGACAAACTAACCAGTCAGGTGGAGCAAGTGTTGGTGGATCGCAGTGTGGGTGAGTTATAGGCGGGAAGAGGTGTCATAGTTCGCTACACCGTCGAGTGGAAGTGTAGGTAGGCTGCGGGCCATGATATAGTGAACGGGCGGGCCGTAGGCTATTGCACAGTAGATAGGTGGGCCGCAGGTCGTGTTGCAGTAAGCTGCACAATTGTGTAGGACGCAAACAGCGCATTCAGAAGTTCGGGTGAAGGGTTCTGAGTCAGTGCAAGACTGCTGCACGAAATTTGGTAGAAGTGTGCAGGCCAGTTCAGGGGCTGCACAACTATGTAAAATTGTAGATTTTGTAAAAGTTACTTTCCAAAATTGATAAAGAGCTGGGCAAACATATCTAGGAGTTGCCCCTCCCATTTTATATGTTTTTACATTGTTTATTGATGATTTATTTTCGTCGCGTAAGAAAATAAATGTAATTGAAGTAAATTCCGTTGCATGATAACACACAGAGGAAAATTGGTTAAGTGTGAAAGTTAAGCATAGTTCATAAACTCAACTAGTGAGAATCGAACGAGTTAGACAGTGCTGCAATGCGCCTATGTGTTGTTGGAAGACACCACTAACATAAAGCCGTGACACCCTTTGTCCCACTAATAATAATTTCCATGGAAAAAAAACAAATTATCACATTAAATTTAAAATTTATTAAATTTAAATTAATTAATAAAACATGTCCTAATTATTTATTATGCATTAAAAATTTCTTAATCATTGTGATCCATTATGGATCACACAAACCTAAATTTAAAATTTAATTATTTTATCGTATAGCGAACTTGTCATTCGTTTACATGGTCATTCTTAGTTAATTGGAATACTTTCCAATTATTCAATTTTATAACAAACTTTCCCAGAGTTATTAGAAT
>APFE030263857.1:64365-92078 GCA_000404065.3 Pinus taeda
AAAAATCAAATGTTTATGTTTAATGATTTATTCCACCCACCTCAATTGGATGGAGAAGGCACAGCTTAAAAAATATTTTGAATTAAAGAAGTCATACGGTATTTGAGTGCAAGCAAACTCCAAGAAAAAACAAAAATCTATTATTTTTTTTCAATCAAAGGGTCAATCCAATCACACCTTTTGGTTAGTTGTGAAAGGAAAAGACCCACCGCCTTCCATTACAAGAGCATAGGACTTCATTTCAACTTTGTGGAAGTCACATCAATAAAGATATGAAAAGACTTCAAACACATCTTCAACGGATGAAGTTTTCTAACTTTGTTGTATGAATTAAAAATTAAAAATTGTGACATTTTATTATATAATTTTTAAATAAAATTTTAAATAATTGTGTTGGGAAGAGAGGTGTTTTTTTAGTTTAATATGGGGTAGATGTGAGATGCGTAGGAGTTAAATATTGTGAATATTTTTTAAATGTAAGGCTCATAATATACATATGTTATGTTTTGTAATATTTTTACTTCATCAAATTATATATACAGAAACAAAAATAAAAAATAATTAATAATTCAAATTAAAATATTAAATTTACCGGAGCTTTTTTGGCTCTAAGTTTTTTGCAACCCACCATGTTTTTTCTTATGGAATTCTTCTTTAATGGTTCAAATTACATAAAAAAAAAAAGAAAAAAAAGAAAAAAATAAAAAATAAATAATTTGACTCTAAGTTTTTGCAACCATGGTTTAAATAAAAAAATAAAAATAAAATAAAATAAATAAAATAATATTTAATAAAATTGAGATAAATAGTATATTTATGAATGGAAGTTTTTTGGCTCTAGGTTTCACAACCCATAATATTCTTCTCTAATAGTCAAATTAAATTAAAACAAATTAAAATTTAAAATAAAATAAAAAATTAGTAGTCGTTAATTAAAATAAAATAGAGATAAAATAGTAAATTTATGGATAGAGGTTTTGGCCTCGAGGTTTTAACAACCTATGGTATTTTTCTCTCATGTAACCTATTTAAAGGTATTCTTCACTAATGTGAGACATTCATTGCAATAAAAGCTTTTAGCTAGATCAAAATAAATCCTATTTTTCACAACAAATACCATAACCTTAAGCAATTTTCATATACAACTTGACATAGGAAACCACTCAATAAAGACATGCTACATGAAGAATTTATAGCTCTATGGATGCATGTTTTCTAGGTAAAACTTGGGAAAAATAGTCTTTCTCACTTTGTTACAAAACATTCAAAGATTAGATTTTTCTAAGTTGTTCTGTATGTTATTCATTTTATGTTATATGTTTGAAATTTTACTCGAGTGTGAAGAGAAGAGCAAGTGCGAAAAAAATAATTTATGGTACATGCAATCCTACATGTTGTTTATATTTTTTTTGTCCACATTAAAATTTATTGGAGTTTCTTAGTTTACTCTATGTCAACTATTAGATTTAACCTCTGCATGAAAATTCAGTGGAATATGTCTCTCAAATATGTTACACAACATTTTGTAACACCCCTTGTTCATTTCCTATTCGACATCCCGAAGTGCCAAAATGTTCACAACTGTGCACTGTATTCATCATGAACACATATTGAAACATCCGTGAAGAATGGAAGAAAAATTCCCTTGAGTCAATTCTAGAAGGTTCACTGAAACCCTAAATTTTAGGACCAACGCTCTTTGCTCCACTACTTAACCATGGTAATGTCACATGCTGCAATTCTTTTCCCTAGCGATGCCAGCATAGGTTTTGATATGAAAAGTCGCACTGAATCTCTTTTGGAAGGTTTTCTCAAAATGGAGGAGAAGCTTCGTATTCTAGAAACTTTGGGAAACAATGAGCTGGATGTTGTTCGTTGCAGATATGGTCGAGCTCTCCCATTTGAAGCTATTGATCCTACCTTTAAGGGCCTTCCCCTTGAGATTTGGACCTTCCTCCCTCTTTATGGATCCCTAACTCCCTCTCCCTTCCTATAAATAAAATCCCTTCCATCTCCAAATGGTTAGTCATTGATTGCCTGCATTCCTATGATTAGATTATGCCTAAATGCTGCCCATCTAACTTGGAGAAGGAGTGCTTGAAGACTCTTGCCTTGGACTTGGACATCCACCAAAAGGAGGTCTCCAACATCAAGGAAATGGTTGTATGCTTCCCTTTTTTATTCATTGATATATACATCTGATATTCACTTCATAAATGTCTAAATACTTATGCATTTAACTTGATACTCCTTGATCTATCAAGTAGTTTATGTTTGATATATACTATGTATGATCTTGTATTTTGTATTGTCTTTTGATCTCCCTTGTAGGTACTTATATGTAAAGAGAAAGCAAGGAGTGGGCCTGAAAGCTAGGAGATCGAAGCCATCACCAAAGGATTGAGCGATTAACATCAGAGCAAGGTAGGTTTCTCTTTCTCTCTGTATTTTTAAACATAAGCTAGGAAAGCATGCATTAGTTTGTTTAGTTTGTTGCTAGACCCACTCATTGGGCTAGAGAGATCGCCTTTGTCCACAGAGGGGATTTATCTTCACAATAAGATATTTATAATAACTTAGTTTGGATACAATTATTATTGAGTTTTATTTAGGAGATCTAATGATAACATAAAAAATAAAATTAAACGAAGAATAGTTAATATCCTCCACTCCTGCAAAGACAAAGGTATATATTCTTATTAGGTTTCACAGTCTAACAATAGAGATTCAAGTAGATTGTCTTAACTAGATTGATGTCTTAACTAATGATGCTTAATATATATAATATATATATATATATATATATATTATATATATATATATATAAAAAACATAGAACCACCTTAGATCCATCTAACTCTGGATCTATTAAGCGCAGAGAGGGATCAAATCTCTCGAAGTGTAAACATTTACTCAAGTTTTACACTCATGAAAGAGGTTTGCACCACAAGAGATTTGATCCCTCTCAGTGATTAATAGATCTGAAGTTATGATGGATCTAGGCTAGTAAATAAGATAATGTCTTTAAATATACAAATATTTCAAGTGTTTTTTTAAATTTTAACTTTATTATTTAATAACAAATCAATTTATTTTTGGGAAAGATTTGTAAAATTTATATGAGTATGATATTTAGGGTCTTTACTTTTATTGTTATGGAAAACCAAGGCTAGTCACTGTAAATATGGAAAACTACAAGATCACCAAAAAAGCTTGCGATTGGAGTGGAATAAAATGTAAGAGTATAATAGTTTATCTAGATTGAGTCATTGTTGCTATAAACCAGGCTAGATCCATCTTAACCCTAGATCTATCAAGTGTCAAGAGAGATAAAATCTCTTGAGGTGCAAACCTTTTTTTTGAGTGCAAAACTTGAGGAAAGGTTTGCACTTCGAGAGATTTCACCCCTCGATGCTTGATAGATCTAGGGTTAAGATGGATCTAGCCTAGTTATATAATATCTATATTTATATCTATGTGTTTCTTTCTTATTCCCTCTCTCTATCTCAACCCCCCCAAACATACACACTCTCTCTCCATATCTATTCATCTCTCTCTCCCTCCTGCTTCCTCTCCCTCCCTCTCTCTTCCCCTTCTCTCCCTCTCTCTCTTCCCCTTCTCTCATTCTCTCTCTCCTATCTTTCTTCCCTCTTCCCTCTCTCTCTCCATCTCTCCCTCTCTCTCTCCACCTTCCTCGCTATATGTATTTCTTCTTCCTTATCTCTCTCTCCCCCTTCAACTCCATCTCTCTCTCTCTCTCTCTCTCTCTCTTTCTCTCTCTTGAATCCTCTCTCTCCCTTTCTCTCCCACCTCCCTCTATCTCCCCCCCAATATCTCTCTTTATCTCTCTCCAATTCTATCACTATCTCCCTCCCTCTCTTCTTCTCTAGACTCTCTCATCCACCTTCGTGTCTTTGTCTCTCTCTTTTCCCCTTCTCTCCCTATCTCTCTCCACTCCTCTTCTCTCTCGTCCCTTCTCTTGTCTCCCCCTCATTCTCCCTCTCTCTCCCCCTCTCTCCTTCTCTCTCTCCCCTCCTCTGTCTCTTCCTTCCTCTCTCCCCCTCTCTTTCCCCCCATCAAAACTCACTCTCTTTCTCTCTCTCCCCTCCTCTGTCTCTTCCTTCCTCTCTCCCCCTCTCTTTCCCCCCATCACACACTCACTCTCTTTCTCTCTCTCCCCTCCTCTGTCTCTTCCTTCCTCTCTCCCCCTCTCTTTCCCCCCATCACACACTCACTCTCTTTCTCTCTCTCTCTCCAACCTCCAGCTCTGTCACTATATCCCTCCCTCTCTCTCACCACCACCCCCACTCTTAAATTTGATCCAATTGTATAGTGTTTAAGAAAGTGTCTAAATTAAAAAAACCCAATTGGTTCTAAAATATTAAACCTATATTTTGGATCAATCATGCCAAAGAAAATATAATAATGAAAAACTTCAAAGAACCATGCACTATTTTTCCTCTACTGTTGTTAGTCATTTTCCTTGCTCTCATCGCTTGGATCCTTAGTTAAGATGAATCTATGCTAGTTCTTGATAATACTATTTATATTATATAAATTTCAATTTTCTTTTTGCAAGCTTGGTAGGACTCTCCAATTTCGAGTTTACATGTCCATTATTCACCCTATTATGGGGGGAGGGTAGCACAAGATTTGAACCCAAGGTCTTTGGTTCAGTAAGACTTCATTCCACGACCATCGCCACTTGAGCTACCCCAAGCAGACATAAATTTCACATCTTTAACTATAAAGGTATTCTCATTTTAATTTTATTAAAACCCTTAATGTTATTTTAATTTTATTAAAACCCTTATTTAATTTCTATGGGAATATTTTATTTTTTTAACTGTAACGGTTATAATTTTTATTTATTTGAAAAAGATAGGTGGGGTCTTTGCCGAGGCAACCCCAATTACAAAGAAAACATCCAACAAATTCAGCTTTTAAGTTGCATCATTTTCAAGGAATTTGAAAGGAATTGTCATCGTTTATAATTAGCTGCCCTTTCATGAGAGAGCATCCTTTGTTCACCATCTGGTCCGCTTCACCATTTAGGTTTCTAAGAATATGATAGAACTTGTAGGAGGTGAATTCTTGAAGGACTCTTTTCAATCTGCCCAGAATTTTGTTGAGACTAGCATTGCTAAAGAGTTCCTCTGTGTTTAAATTTTTTATTAGAATCTTAGAATCTCCAAAAACTTGGAGGTCTTTGACACCCTTTTCTCTTGCTATGAGGCAAGCTTTGAGAAGACCAAATATCTCTGCTTGGTTGTTGGTTTTCTGGCCTAAACCCCAGCAGAAGCAGTCTCTTGAACTCCCATCCGAAGAATAAATGACCCCTCCAGCACCAGCAATCCCGGGGTTTCCTTTGGAGGCCCCATCGAAGAAGATTGTGGTTAGATTTTTGGACCTCCACCAGTTTATGAAAGAATCCTCAGAGTCTCTTTTATGCCATTCCGGGTTTGCTGCTTGAGGAGTGAGAATGAACTTTCGAGGAGAAGGCTCAAGGGGGTGAAGCCATCTCCTTTATTCAGGTAGGAGCAATGAATCTTCTTTAAAAAACTGCTGTTGGGCTACTTCCAAGAGGAAGGCTTTAGCTTTGACTGCGACCTAAAGAGGGGAATGTTGAAATCCTTTAAAGATCTGATCATTACAGGCCAACCAGAGCTGCTAGCAAACAAATTTTGGAATAGCTGTCCAAATTTTATGCCAAAAAGATTTGATGGGGATGCTATGGGGATAGAAATTGCTCCAAGAGGCGAATAGATTAGCAACAATACTCTGAGGAAAAGTGGAGATCTGAAGATCCAAAAGAGTAAGACCCCACACTTCCTTAGCAAAATTGCAATCCAAGAATAAATGTTGGGTAGTTTCGAGGTTGCTTCTGCATAGCTCACACCTATGAGGCCCTGCAATGTTCCTTTTCTCTAAATTGTCTCCTGTTAGAAGTTTGCTGTGGACCAGTGTCCAGAAAAAGAAATTCACTTTTGGAAGAGCTAGATTGTCCCAGACTAGTTTCCAAAAGGCCGGAGTGTGACTGCTGTTCTTTGAGTCTTGAAGAGCTTTGTAGCTTGCTGCTGTGGAGTATATTCCTGACTGTCCCCAAGCCCAACTGTCTTTCATGTATCGGTTTTCAGGAGTAGAATCTTCCAACAGCTCGATAAGCAGGTTTTTTTGGGGCGTTAACCAGACAGGGACACCATGGAAGTCCCATCCGGCCCATTCTCCCCAGTGATCCCAAATAGAGAGGTCGTATAAGCTATTGATACCTGCACGTGTCAACCAATCTCTGAGGTCTGATATATCCTCGTTCTCCTCCAAAGGATCACGCCCCATGATTTGGTCATGCCACAAATTGGTTCACTTGCCATTTCCCGACACTCTGTACAGTAATTTTTTGAAGAAGATATTGCTTTTACAGAAGAGAATCCAGACCTGCGAGGTGTTGATAGGGGGGTCAAAATGCAGATTTCTGAAAGACAGGTTGTGAGCGTATTTGGACAGTAGAGTAGTGCTGATCGGATGGTTGGGCTCATGTGCCAATTTCCACAGGAGCTTTCCTCCCAACGCAAGGTTAACGAGGGAGGGATCACGAATGTTGAGGCCACCCTCTGCGATCAGCCTTTTTACCAGTTCCCAATTAGCTAAGTGCATTTTTATTTCGTTACCTTTCCCTCCCTGCCATAAAATATCTTAAAAGTTTAGATATCTGATCCATAACATTTCTAGGGGCTAGTAAGAATGCAGCTTGATAAATTGGGAGTGCGGACAACAGTGACTTGATTAAAATAACTTTGCCTCCTTTAGTTAGCCAGAAGCCACCCCAAGTTGCTATTTTTGCTTTGATTTTTCCTATGATGTCAGTCTAGAGCGACCTCCTGTTAGATCCATTTGTGATGGGGAGTCCAAGGTATTTGATCCGATCCCAGTGAGCATGTCCTCTGAAACCTAGGAGGTTCAATATGCTTATGATCTCTTGTTGATCAATGTTCCAGCTGTAGATTTCACTCTTACTCTTGTTGACCAGAGCTCTTGAAACTTTACAGTAGCTTTTTAGGACAGTGTTGAAAGCTTTGGCAATTCTGGTAGACGCACCTCCGAGGAGAAGTGAATCATCTGCAAAGAGTGCATGGTTCAGATGATCGACACCTGAGGAGGGGTTTAAGACCAAGAAGGGAGCCAACAATTCTTTTAGTTGTCAGTTTTCTACTACGGGAGTCGACCATTAAGATATACAGGAAGGGAGAGAGAGGGCATCCCCGCCTGATGCCTCTCAGAGCTTGAAATTTTTTTGAAGGGCGACCATTGACAAGGTGGGCGATCCACGGATTGTCGATACAGGCATTTATAAGTTGGACAAAATGGGGAGAGAAGACAAAGGAGAGGAGAACTTTAATGAGGAAAGAGAGATTTACTCTGTCAAATGCATTCGCCATATCTAATTTTATCAACATACCTTTCTCTTTTCGCTATTTGCTGGAGTGGATTGTCTCTTGAACTTGAATGACATTGTCGAGGATATGCCTGCCTTCCACGAAACCACCTTGGGGACTGGAGATCAGCCTTTTGAGAAGAGGCTTGATCCTATTTGCTAAAAGTTTGGCCATAATTTTGTAAGATGCATTACAAAGCGATATAGGTATGAATTTTGCAAATGTTTCAGGGTTGGAGTCTTTGGGAATTAAGGCTAGATAAGTTGAGTTGGTTCCTCCACCGATCTTAGCTTTTCTCATGAACCCCTTTATCATTTTTTGGAGATCAGTTTTAATGATATTCTAGCATTCTTTATAGAAATGTATTTTGAATTCGTCTGGGCCCGGAGCCTTGTCTGATTCCATGGACCAGATAACTTTGATGATTTCCTCCTCTGTTACCTCGCTGGAAAGAGTAGCATTATCTTCATATCTGATGAGATGTGGAATGTTAGAGAGGAAATCTATTGTTTCCTCCTCGTAGACCTGAGATCCCTCACTATATAAATTCCTGAAATGGCTATCAGCAATAGCTTTGACTTGAGTGAAGCCTTTGCTGACATGGCCCTCTGCTGTTTTTATTTCTGAGATATGATTTCTGGACAGTCGTGCTCTATATTGTCTATGAAAGAAGGAGGTGTTCCGATCCCTTGCTTTTAGCCACAAACTTCTGGATTTGATTCTCCAATATTCTTCTTCTTTTCGGAAGGATCGGTAAGTTGAGCATCGGGCCTTTATTTCTTGTTCCAGCAGGTCCGCTGTGATCTCATTGCTTTCCATGTCTGCTTGCAGGGTCTCCAGAGTATGCACTGCTTCTTTTCTTATGCTGGTTGGAGTAGGGACTGGTTTCCTTATCCAATCCTTCAGAGCATGTTTTGTGGCCTTAAGTTTTTGCTCCCAAACAAAACTTGAGGACCCTGAGAAGGTTTTGGCCCAAGCTTCTTTCACAATATCAGTGAAGCCTTCTCTCTCAATCCATAAGGGGCTAAAGCGGAATGGAAGAGGGCCTAGATCTTCTTCATCTTCTAGGAGACGCTGGATCAACTTGTGGTCAGAGGTCAGCTTGGGAAGAATTTTGGTCTTGATTATCTTTTTGTTCATCATAAGGGAGCTTTGGACCAGAAATCGATCCAAGCGGGCAGAAATGTGATCCAACCCAGATCTATTATTGGACCAAGTGTAAAGACCACGGACATGATTGAAATCTAAAAGGTCCCTTTGCTATGAGAGCTCTTCCACAAAGGCCAGCATAAGATCTCTGTTGCTGGAGCCACCCCTCTTCTATTTTGTTTTCAAGACTATATTGAGGTCACTTGCTATGATAATATTGCTTGGATTATGCTGTTCTAAAAAAGTTGAGAGAGAGTTCTAGCATTCTCGTTTTTCAGAGTATATGATAGGGACATAAAGATTAAACAGAGAGATGGTCAGCTTACTTGCGTAGTGTGTCAGCTCCATGAAGATCCAGTGCTGGGTTTCATGAGATTTTTTTAGCTGAAATAAATCTTCTGTCCAAAGAGTTGCCAGCCCTTCGGAAGATCCCCTTGAGCTTACTACTTTGCCTGCGATTTTCTTCCATTTTGACTTGCTGATATCTAGAAGAGCTCGCCCTTCTATCTTCATCTCTTGGAGCATGAGTATGTCTGAGGGTTATATTTTCAAGAGATCCATAATTGCTTCAGCTTTAGAGGCGTTCCCCAGTCCTCTGCAGTTCCAAGAGGCGAGCTTCATAATTTACTTGAGAGGGGGGATAAGGCCTCCCTTAGAAGGCCTTGGTCTGGTGTTTCTTCCAATGGACATTTCTATGGTGGACTGGCTTCCTTGAACTTTGAGTCGTTTAGCCTCCTCTTCCCTTAGTTCTTTGCGAGATTTCCTACCTGCTCTTTTGGAAGGACGCTCGAAGGTTTCGTCCTCTGAAGAACCTAAGCTTTCTACTGGGTTTTTCCTTGTTACTTCAGCATATGAGGGGTTGGAGGGGCTACCTTGTGAGGTCTCGACCTGTATAGCTTCTTCTCCATCTTTGTTGGGAGGAGGGACTTCTATGTGTTCCATATTTTCCTAGGTCGAGCTTGCAGGATTGGTCTAGGTTTTTTCTGGGCTGTTCAGGGTTGCATCCTTTTCTTGATTGAGCTTGGAACTAATTGGAGCTCCGGACATGTTACCTTTTCCATTTCCTTTTTTTTATGGGTAGTTTTTTGGACTAAAGTCCATTGATCCTCGTTTGTTTTGTCTGTCTGCTCCTCAACCTTTTTCTTGCAGTGCTTTGCAAAATGACCATGGCCATGACAATGTATGCATTTGAAAGGGAGCTGTTCATAATCTAGTTCCTAGACGTGAGTCCACCCAGCAATAGTGAGCTTAATTGCTTAAGCAAACCCTCTTCTAGATCCACTTCTACACAGATTTGGGCACATGAGTACTGGTCTTTTCTTGCAGCTTGGTCTATGTATTTTCCTAGAGCACTACTGATGATCTGAAGAGTTTTTTGGTTCCAGCAGTGAAGAGGTAGATGGGGAAGTCGCACCCAAACCGGGACAGGAGAGGGGACGTCTTGGGAGGGATCAAAATCTGGGGACCATTTGTTTAGATATAGACCTTGCGGTCCCATAAAATAAGGACCATTTCCGAATATTAGACTTCTATTATTTGGGTTTTCGAAAATGAATACGAAGAATCCTTTGCCCAGAAAATAGCTTTTGACCCCCTCTTTGATCAAGGAAGACCATTTTCTTTGAGTCCATTCCTCCACTGACTTGGGGGAAGGCCAGAGGCCCGTAAACTAGCCTATCAGCCCTCTCTCAGCTAGATTCAGAGTAGCTTTGCAAGTTTCTTCTTCAGGAAGGGCAATCGTGGGGATAGAGTCTAATTTCTTGACAAATTTCTGCTGACTAGCAGAGGGAGGGCGCTTCGTGCTTGCAGCAATCATAGCTTTGAACGCGGAAACCTTCGGAGGCGGGATGAGGGGGGGACAGGGCCCTCGTTGGAATCCATGAGAAAGGTGCTGCGGGATTGAGCAGAGGAGCGCTATAGCCACAGGGCCATGCAGGCAGACACCCGAGAGCCCAATAGCTCACTGCTCGCATTCAACATGCAAATATTTTGAGCGAAGCACCACGAAACCTTGGAACGCTGCGCTTCTTGAGACAAAATTCCTGTCACCTATGAAAAAGGTGGAGCCCTCCAAAGCAGCTACCAGAGGGCTGAAGCTGGCCTGTGGTAACAAACGCAGAGAACCAACAACTGAGGCGGCGGCTAGGACAAGTTGTAAAAATTCGTGTGGGATGATGTTTACCTAATTTATAATTATTACTAAATCTTCTATGGGAATATTTTTACTAGTCACGAGGATAAATGATTTAGATATATCTCAAAAGTAATTATAACCTTTTTCCTTTTATATTTAATTAAAAAATGGTATTACATTAAATTAAAATAAAATATTTAAAAAACATTTTGATTATGAAATAAGTTGTGGTTTTTGGGCATGTGGTAATGATAAGCCATGTTTGGCCCATGGTATTATAACAAAACCTATTTACAAGTTAATCATATCCATGGTAAAGTGGGGTGAATATCCATGGTTAATAATTTTGTCATATTGGTATAAAATATTTTAATTGTGAAATAAGTTATGACCTTTTTCCTTTTATATTTAATTAAATTAAAATCAAATATTTAAAAAACATTTTGATTGTGAAATAAGTTGTGGTTTTTGGGCATGTGGTAATGATAAGCCATGATTGACCCATGGTATTATAACAAAGCCTATTTACAAGTTAATATTGTGAAATAAGTTATGATTTTTGGGTATGTGGTATTGATAAGCCATGGTATTGACCTATGGTATTGTAACAAAGCTATTTACAAGTTAATAATATCCATGATAAAGTGGGGTGAATATCCATGGTTAAAAATCTTGTCATATTTGTTAGCTATGCTACAGGTTGCTGATGATCAAGGGGCCCAAATAAGCTCATTTCCTCGGTTTCTGCTCAGAAAAGGTCTGCACTAGTCACCTTCATTATTTCCTTTCAATCCCGCTTATATTTTCAATCCCACTACCTCCATCTTACCTCTCAAACTCTGTGTAATTCCACAATTTCTCTGACCCCCGAGCGCTAAGTTTTAGTCATCATATGACTAGGTTCACATGACCGCGCGCTTTCTCCAACCCTTCCTGTCACATCAGTCACAAAACATGTGCGCCAATCCTCTACCGTCCAATCACATCCGACATGATCGGACGACATTCGCTCGTTCTATTCTCGCAAGTTGCCCGCACATTAACCTGCGGGAAAAGTGGTTTTACCTCAGTCACATCTGCCACGCGTCGCCCGCCTATTGTGATCGCTCCCCAGCGTACGAATACCACCCACCCTCGAAAAACGATGCGGGAAATACCATTTACCACTCGTACGTCGTCTCCCGCTTGTTATCGTCCGTGTACCTTCTGCCCCCGATAACTGTTGGATTTATCTGCCCAAGATCCAACGGCTCAGGACTGTTGGTTCCTGCCTTCTAGTAATATCTCCCGCCCATAGATCCCCGTCGTTCATTCGTTTAATCCAATGGCCAATTTTCTTCCTCCGCCCATCCTGACTATCCACGTCCATAGCCATTCTATGTTCCCGAAGGTCGAAGGTGGCGAGCTACCGAGTAGTTGCGCAATTACTACTTCAACGACTGCATTCAAGGAAGAATGGCCGAAGGACGAAAAGGTACAAAACCTCGAGCAGTTAAAACATTTATCAGGCATGGAATTTATCCACATTTTACTGTACCTACTCAAGAAGGACAATAGAATATCAGAGAAGATCAAGTTCATTCATTGAAGCAGCAGAGCGTAGCAGAGGCCCATTTTAGATAGTTAATGTGGTTGGTGGTCCATTATGACCCCTCCACGCATAGAATAGTAGAACATTTTGTAATCAACCTCTATATATACCCAAAACATAGATGTGATGGGGGTTGATGGTTTTGGTTTTGATGTAAGGTTCAACTTCTGGAGATTGTAACTACTGTGACACTTGCAGCGTCTGGTCTTGATTTTCAGCTAATACAAGCTTCTTTTGCTGTTAATTGCTCACTTTCCACTTCTTCTTTGTTCTAGGCTGTGCCTGTTTTGCATTTATTCATGTGCTCTTGATATTTAGAATTAGAGGGGTTGTCATCCCACCTCTGTGTTAGAATCTTGCATGTATTATTGAATGTGTTATGCGGGTTTCTTTTTACTTAATGACAGAGAGCTGTCATCCTGTCTGTGTATTGAGAAATAGATTTGTAGACCTCTTTACTGGTTGCAGCCAGCTATCAAATGGTCTTATGCATCTGCTGGTGTGGTTAGTATTCTCCATATTCACCTATTCCTTAAACTGTGAGTAATTGGTGGTGTAAAGCCTTGTAGTCTGGGAGTGTTCACCCATGTCTGGAGTTAAGCATAGTAGAAGTGGTTATCTAGCTTGAATATGCATCATTCCTTCCATTCATCCATTTCCAACATTTTGTTGAGTTTGTAATGTTCCCGAGCATCTCTGAGATACAACCTAGGAGAGTTTCTTGGGGTGATAACAATATTGATATAAAATATTTTGATTGTTAACTAAGGGTTTTTGGGCATGTGGTATTGATAAGCCATGGTATTGGGCCATGGTATTGTAACAAATCTTGTTTACAAGTTAATAAAAAAATCAAAATATAACAAATTAGATTTGATTTTTTTATTACTTTTAACTTTTTAATATTTATAGGGCCAACATTTAAATGTTTACACTCATCCATGTTTATATTCCTTTAACCTTTTTATTTATTACTTTTAATTTGTTGTTTAGCCAACATTTAAAGGTTTACACTCATACCTGATATCGCTTTTAATTTTTTATTTATTTTTTAAAATAGTTTACATACTTACATTACACCTACACATCTACCCTATACTGGGTTGTAGAGTGTCGACCCAACTTCCTTTTATTTGAGAAGGAAGTCTTTGATTTGCAAACTTTAGTATCTCAAGTAGAAAATATTAGGGGAAAGCACGAGTTAAAAGGGATTACTTCTTTAAGAGATTAATTACAATCTTAGAAATTTGTATCAAAACCCTTGCTCGTAGGTGAAAATCAAGTCTTCTTCTTGAAGTGGCCATTTGTTGGAAAATTTGAGGGGTTTCAACCAACACATAGGTAAACAAAGCAATTGATGGATGAATATTGGGCTCCCCTCAACAATAAGGCGAAACCTTTCTTCCTTTATGAGTGGGGCTTCATCACATTTTTGTTTCAACTCAAGGAAGATCAAAGCCTTTATGGTATGTAATTTGAATATTTTCAGGTTGGATTTTATTTTTAAAGAGGATCTTCCCAAAGCAATATTGGTCGTGGTTAACTTCTTGCACATCCCCTTGGGATGCCTCGACTTTCTAACTCATTGAAGACAATAATGTCATACACATCAACAATTTTGAACTAAAGGCATATCAATTTCACTACTCATGTGCACAGAAATATACATAAGGTGACCTAAATAAGAGATTGAAAGAGGTCATACAATTGAATTTGGATATATGGGGTCACCTCCAACTCCAAGCAAACAATTATCTCATGCTTAAATGGAGCGGGTACCATGAATATGGCCACTTTAGAAAAGACTACAAGAAGGACTAGAAGTTCCTTATAATTCAAATAGAAAACAAATTTCAACAACCCATGCAAACAATAAGCAACAAGAAGTCCTCCCCAAATGGGGTGTTAGAATTTCGAGAAGTAGGGGGTTTGGGTGCATGGTTTTCATCCCACCAAGTATACATGGCCCAAGATGTGGTGATATGCCCTCTCCCAATCCCTTATTAAACTTTAATTTCTCCTGAACAATGAATTTTTTGGCTTAACGATTTCATGATGTTGGTTCATGTTGGTTTCAATGTTGATTTAATGTTCAAGCTTAAGTGGAGTTTTATCGTTTCAATGATGTGAGGACTTGGGTATTTGCAGTCACCAAAATTCCTAATCTTAGCCATCCCTCCCATTATTTATTATCATTACTTATAGGTGATCATTATTGGATCATTATATTATTTTTCATACACCTTGATACTTTTAGAGTGGAAAAAAGTGGAGGAATCAATGCACAAGACCATTTTTACCAATGGTCCCAGTTTGGAAAATTTCAGGTCAAAAACTTCATGAGCCATTTTGAGGCCTTAAATTAATTCATTTTATGTTTTGGACCATACTATGGACTTAGATTCAGTAATATACACATTGATACCTTTCCAATTACATGGGAATTGCCTCAATCAAAGCTCATATGAGAACGTTATGCCTCCCAAAAGTTGACCTATCGAAATTGACCATCATTATTCAAAAGGATCCCATGTCAGGACTCATTATTAGTGAAAAGGGTCTAGCCACATGATCACGTTGAAGAAGACTCTAGAAGAGTTAATATTGTAACTCTAATTAAGGGTTGAAGGAGTCAAACCTCTAGTATGTTATCGGGTTGTTATATAACAGAGCCACTAGGAGGAAAAGGAGGTCCATTCTTTTCAAGTGAATTTTATTCCATAGGTGAGAAGAGTAGCCAAGAGGAATAGGGAGAGGGAGCACACAAAGAGGATTTTGGAATTGTAATATCCCACGGGCCACAAAACTTACTTCTTTGTACTTACAACCATTTTCTATTTAGAGAAAGAGAGTTGAGCAACCTCACCTTCTAGCTGGGTTTTCTCTAGAAAGGGTTTCCTGGGTTATATCTTGTGTCAATCATGATTTGTGAAATTTTATTTCATTTTTCTCTATTTTATGCATAATTATAATTTTCATGCACACGCAATAAGCAATAATTTACAAATCCATAAATCTAAAGAGAAATAAACTCTCATGGTGTATATTTTGGATTTTTAAGTATAATTTTATCATATTTGTTGTGACAAATTGTCCAATGGAATATCCATGGAATTTTATGGATCATATTGATATTAGAGTAGATTATTTTGGGTATATTGTGGAGATTTGTATGGGATCTAGATTGGGTAAGCCAAAAGTCAACCCCAATCATGGTCAACGAATCAGTGAATACCCCTCGTGATCATGTAGAAGAGAGGTTTTTGTGGCTGGAAGCATGAGTTGTAGATATAAACCATAATGTGAATATCCTCATGGCAGTCCTGACTAATAAGATTACACTATTCAGAGAAGATGGGGGTTCTAATGCAAAGGTATGATTAGAGGGGAGACTTGGATATCAGGAAGAAATCGGGAATGAGCCAAAGGAAAGACATGAAAAATAACAACGTAATTCAAGTGTCGTGAACCATTCATAGTCCCTATTCAAAATGGAATTGAAGGTCGATATGAAGCCATATTTGAGAACGATGCTTTGAAGCTAAATCATTAGTTGTAGCAATTAGAAGTTTATTTTAGTGTTCATCATATAGAGGAAGAAAATAATATTTCATTTGTGCGGCCAGAATTACAGGTTCATGACCTAACCTAGTGGGGAAATCCACATAGAGACCTTGAGGTTGGAGGAAGACCCTCTAGTGAGTAAGTGGGAGTACTTTAAAACCCTCATAAAGTCACAATTTTACCCTATTAGTTATGTAGAGGACTAATGGATCCAATGACACTACTTAAAGCAAAATAAGGGGAAGAGTGTATAAGAGTACACCACAAAATTTATAAATATGGCCATAATCCTAGGTATCTCCGCAAAGAACCCATATGTTCTCCTCAATAATCTGGGGGGTTTACACAACCATCCATGGAAGCAATTGATGTTGTTCAAGCCTAGAATGGTGTATGAGGCTTGTGTATGTGCACAATACCTTGAGAACATAGGCCTAAATAAATGGCAATCAAGGGGATTGAAGTAGAAGGAGCACTGTGACACTTCTAAGGAGGGGAAGTAGAATTGGAAAGTGGGGAAGATAACAAGACAACAACCAGAACACACTAGTTCAAAGACCCCAACAACCATTACAACCGTTGTGACATTGATAGTCATACAAAGGAGAAATGGTAGAAGTTTCATCTCGAGCTTAACACGAAGAACAAAAAGAAAAAAAATAAGAAGAATAGTCTCATGACCATTTATTTGAGTAACCAATTTGAAAGTAGATCTAACATGGATGAGATGATCATGTGTACATTAGTGAATAAGGAGGTGAATTTTAGTAGCCTTTAGCAATAGGAAGAGAATGAAAATATCAAGCTCTCCCATATAAATATACAAATTAGAAAACCGAGATTGATGATTTGTTTGACTCAGAATTGTAGGTGAATCTCATTATAGAAGAGTTGGTCAATAAATTAGGATTGTAAGTTCATGATCATCCAAGTCCATATGCATTGAGTTGGGAAAAAAAGTATGCAAAAATAAAGGTAACAAAACAATGCAAAATTAGCTTTTCTATTAGTGATGATTTTGTTGATGAAGCAGAACTAGATGTAGTTCCCCTTGATGTATGTAGAATGGTGTTTGGAAGTCCCTACATGTACATGTGGGATACAATATTCATACAAAGAACTAACAAATACTGGATTTTCAAGTATGGAAAAATCGTTCACCATCAACATGCACAAAGGAAAGTAAAAAATTGCACTAATACATTCCATCCAAGCCAAGAAACCAATAATTTCTATCAAGAAGTGTGTTTTACTATTTTTAAGAGAATATTAGTTTGTAGAAGAGTCAGTGAGAGTAAAGGCGTCCCTAGAGGGGTGTACTAAGATAAACAACAACTAGAAGAGTTTCTCTAGGCATATAGGGATGTGTTCTGGGAGCCTAAAGGCATACGACCTAAGAAGAAAGTGGAGCATGAGATCCAACTATTGTCAAATTCCCTATTGACAAACATGGCATTGTACATACAATCTGTTATAGAAGCAAGTGAGGTGAAGAAACAATTGCATTAGCTACTAGAACATGGTGTCATTCAACCAAGTACATCACCATGTGGGTCACCCATCATCATTGTGCCAAAGAAGGATGAGATGTGGTTAATGTCTATATATTATAGGGTGTTGAAAAAATTACGCTCAAGAATAAGTAACCCATGCCTAGAATAAATGATCTACTGGATTAGATGCAACAAGAGAAATACTTTACCAAACTAGACTTAAATTCTGGATATCACGAGGTTCGAGTCAGAGAAGAAGATATTGGGAAGACCACCTTCAAAAATAGGTACGGTTTGTATGAGTTGTTAGTCATGCCATTGGCCCATGCAATGCGCTAGCTACATTTATGAGTTTAATGAATGATACATTATGCTCATTTATATATTGATTTATTATTGTCTATTTAGATGATACAATGGTATACCATGCTACGTGGGAGGAGCACATATCACATTTGATGCATGTGCCAAAGACATTAAAAAAGCACCAGTTGGTAGAAAATATCAAGAGTTTGCAAAACAATATTTTGTGTATTTGTGGTATGTGATAGGTGGAGGAGAGATGAAGATAAATCCTACAAAGATGGAGGCCAAAATGAAATGGCTAGTGCCTAATAATGTTTCTAAGGTTAGGAGTTTCATTAGGGTGGCATAATACCTTAAGAAATTCATATCCTCATTTTCAATAGTAGCAACACCACTCCATGCCATAATAATAAGTGGTAAGAGTTTCCAGTGGGGAAAGGATCAATAGAGGGCCTTTGAGGAACTAAAGAATAATATTAGTCAAGCACAAGTTCTAGCGTTATCGAAGTTGCAATAACCATTTGAATTGGAGAGAGATGTGAATGCTTATGTTATGAGAGCAGTCTTGATGCAGGATTAAGGAAGGCCTATATGCTACCATTTTGAAGTATTTCATGGAGCATTTCTTAACCACCCTACCTACAACTAGGAGCTATTTTTCCTAGTACAATCTATGAAGAAGTGTAAACACTATATGATGGGAAATGAGACAATAATCCACACAAATCGCTAGCCACTATAGTACCTGTAGGCCCAAAGTAAGCCATAATAGACTATGCCTTACAAGTGGATGGGGATTCTACAATAGTTTTATTTAGTGATCAAGTATAAGAAGGGAAACACAAATAAGTCGGTTGACATGCTTTCAAGGCCACCCACATTAAATGTCACATATTTGATAACTTTGATGCACATGGAGCCATTCAACCATGATGCACACAGAGGGACATATTCAAAGGGACATATTCGAAGGATGAAGACTTTAAGGAGGTGTTTTAGTAGTTTTAGAGCCAGATTCATGTGCACGATGGTGACAAAACCATTGACTACCATCTACATGATGGGTTATTTTATAGGTTGGATAAGTTATGTGTTCCTGGTGAGTGATTACAACTGAATAGAGAGGTCCACACCTCCAAGGTTTCAGGTCATTTTGGTATAGGGAAGACAATGGCCAACTTGTAGAGGTATGTGTATTGACCCAAGATGCAAGAACATGTAGCTAGGTTGATAAGTGGATGCATGCTTTGTTGTACCAAGAAGCCTAGTAATAGGAAATAAGGTCTCTATCATCCCTTGCCTATACCCACTTGTCCTTGGGAAAACATTTCCATGGACTTTATGGGAGGTTTACCAACAACCAAGAAGGGACATGAATACATGATTGCGGTAGTTGATAGGTTTAGAAAGATGCATGTTCTGATGCCCTATAAAAAGACCATAAGTGGGAAAGAAGTAGTGAACTTATTCTTTGGACAATTTTGGGTGCACTTTGGGATACCATGGAGCATCATTTAAAACATGGACACAATATTTTTGAGTGCATTTTGGACTAAATTGTGTGATAATATGGACATGAAGTTAAAGAGATCTACAACATTCCATCCATAGATAGATGGGAAAACAAAAGTAGTTAATAGGACCTTGGTGAAACTTTTGAGGGGTTATAATCAAAGGCATCCAAAGACCTGGGATGCAACTCTAGTATATATACAAAACTATTATAACATAACACTCCACACTTCTTTTGGTAAGTTTACATTTAAAACCTAGTTTGGATATTTGCCACCTTCACGATTGGATATTTCATATGGATAGCAAGGAGAAGTGAGGGAGGATATTATGGTGGATGCCTCAAGGGAAGAAATATTTGTAGAAAATATTAGGAAAATCCATATACAGGTACAAGATATACTACAAAAGTCACTGGAAAAATATAGGGCCAAGCATGATAAACAAAGAATAGAGAATTCATTCAAGGTGTGAGATAGAGTATGGTTACAGTTGAATAAGGAGATGCTACTAGGTCCTAGTAACAAAATCAAGGCTTTGCAATGTAACCCCTTTGAGATACTATAAAATGCAAGAGATAATTCCTATAGACTCATTCTACCCCCATATGTGAAAATTTACTCAGTTGTGAATGTAGAGAATATGAAACTCTACAAAACTTCTATGTTAGATAAGGAAGAGTAGCAGGTCCTACCTTTTGTAGAGTATTTGGCATCAGATGCTAAGGTAGAGTTGAAAAATGATACAATTTGTATAAGAGGTCCGTAACTTCAAGATAGGGGCAACATGACCTTTGGAAATTCAGGTTGAAAGGATAACTTCTAGGCAAGGCTAAATGGTACACCAAAGAGAAGATGGAGGAAAAATTTCCTCAACTAATTCAGTGGAAGTTTTTGGCACCAAAAGCCTCCCAAAATGGGGATGTATCATCCATATTGGATAATTATATTAATTTTCATCCATCTTGATGCTTTTAGAATGGAAAAATGTGGAGGAATCAATGCATAGGGCCATTTTTACTAGTGGTCTAAGTTTGGGTCAAAAATGAGGAGTTATTTTGAGGCCTTAAATGAACACTTTTTGTGGCCTCAATCTTAAAATGGACCTATATTCCATAATATACATATCGATACCTTTCTAACAACACAAGGATTGCCTCAATTGGAGCTCATATGAGAAAGTTATGCCTCCCAAAAGTTGACCTATTGAAATTGACCACCATAATTTGAGAGGATGCCACATTAGCCCCCATTACTAGTGGGAAATGGGATAGCCATGTGATAATCATGAAGAAGACTCTATAACAGTCGATATTGTAACTATAGTTAAGGGTTAAAGGAGTCAAGCCCAACCACTAGTATACTATCAGTATGTGTTATAATAGGACCACTAGGAGGAAAAGGGGGTCCATTATTTTCAAACAAATTTTGTTCCATAGATGAGTAGAGTGGCTGAGAGGGATAGAGAGAGAAAAAAACACATAGATGATTTATGCACCATGAGTCATAGACCTTACTTGTTTATACTCACAAACATTCTCTATTCAAAGAAAGAGAATAGAGTGACCTCACCTTCTAGCTCGGTTTCTCCTAAAAAGGTTTCCCAGGTGTGTGAGCCATGGTTTGTGAGTTTTCATTTTGATGTTATCTATTTTTTGGGTAATTATAATTTGCATGCATACACAATAAACGATAATTTATAGATCCCAAACCTAAAGAGAAATAAACCCTCATAGCATAGATTTCAGATTTTAAGTATAATTTTATCAAATTTGTTGTGACAAATTTTCGAGTAGAATATCACTGACAATTTACAAATCAACACAAATGGTCATTCATTATAAGATGTGGGATATTTTAGCACAAGGGATGGTTAATTTGATGTACCAAGGAATTTAGGGTGGCACTTTAATATTTCTCATGGAACTCAACAAATTCATCCGACTTGCTCTTCTAGAGGTGTTCTTCTTGACATCCTTTTTAAATCTCTGAATTTTCCTTTACTGCATATGCCTTTCTTATGTGCGCCCCCTAGGACTTGTTACTTTTGCTTCAACCTCCTAGTTTCTTTTTCTCTCTGGTTACTATTTTTTCTTCCAACCCATTTGGTGTTGAAAGACTTCCATCTTAGTCATGGTCCCTCTCTCCTATCATTTTAATCCCATCTACCCCTTTATGTCTTAGTTTATTCTTAGTTATTCACTTTGGTTCTCAAATTTTGGACATGCTTGGGTTTACGAACCCCTTCTCTCCTCCATTTAGTAATGATCTCTCCAAAACTAGTTTTCATACTTCTCATTAGCTCAAACTCAAAATTTCGCGCCAACATGAATGCAATAGGAGGGGGGCAATATATTTCAGGGAGCATGGGGGTTCTCATACCCAATAGAGGGTAGAGATATCAACTCAACGATATCAAGAAAGCACTCCTCAGTTCATCCAAGACATAATTTCGTAGATGGAATGTGAAATCATCGAGGAAAGAGATTGCTTGATGGACTCAGAGGTTCTGGGGGAGATAGTTGAATGTGTCTTTGGTATAGGGTACACTCAAAGTGCTACAATAAATATATGTACATTGCTAATATTTACTGGCACTTGAGATTCTTTCTTGGATGAGTTATGTTCGATTGAAATTAAATGAAGAAGGAAATCCTTCTAATGTTGGATGAGGTACAACTTATAACGAGGAACTTGGGTAGGTGATTAGGACATATCAAAGCTCATTTAGGCATTTCCTTGGATCTTGGATGCTCCTTGGAAGCAATAAAGAGCCAATAGTTGTGGATGCCTCTAATTCCTCCACATCCAAATGATAGATTCTTATCAATCTAGTCTTTTAGTTGGTTATGTCAAATTTCAATTTTCCAGTTAGATGATAGCTCAGGGTGCTTGGTCATATAGTCTATTATTTTGGTTATTTTGTTGAACTTTAACAAACTTTATATGTATATGTTGAAAAAAGTATTGTTTTGTCACCGATCTAGTTTCAAATGATAAACTGGGAAAAATCTCAAATTGTTTTATTTATTATTATTATTATTTTTATTTTTTAAATATATGAAATAAAAATTAGTTGCAAAAAAAAAGCAAAAAAAAATCCTCACTTGAGTATAACTAATCAAAAACCACAACTTCAAAAATAAATTATTACGAAAACTTTGAAACTGAAAAGAAACATAAGGAGAGATTCCAAGTCTGAACCAAAGAAATAATCAAAGATAGTTGAGAAGAGTGACACGATTGCACATAACACAATGAACAAAGAAAACGGGAAAGGCTAAGAGGAGGAGTGTCACGCCCCCATTTCTTTTTTCGTTAAATTGGCCGGGTACGGCACCACCTAAGTAATTAACATGTTCCATTGTTATCTTACTTTACAAACTACACCTTAACATTCATCTTCATTATGAATAACATAACATTAATGTGCGAAATCCATTAACATCATAACATCAACAATATAGAACAGCAGGAGAACAACATCACATGTAAAAACAATCTTTTATTATATATGAGATATTTACAAATGACTGGGAGCTATGCTCCCCCAGCATTACAAAGTCGGGCGCCCACCCATGCACAACCGCATAGTGGTCTCACCCTTTCAACTGAATATAGAATCGAGTTTTATTGTCAAGCTAGGTGGGCGCGCCCGTGCACGACCCACTGCCCAAATTACAACCTCAACCTTCGTTTAAGACTTGGCGGGCAGGTGCCCATACACGACTTACACCCACGCTTCGACCGAACCTTAAACTCTTGCAAAGACCCATGTAGCTCACCCGACAAGTGGGTGCATTATCACTACGCCTTGCTACGGCTCTACCCCTTTCTTCACACCTTTTTCTTGATTGATCGATGCCAAGTGTGATGGTTCAAATGCCATTCTCCCATCGTATGTATATACACTCCTTTTGCGTGGAGGTCGCGCCCTTGGCCGACCCTCCAACCTTCTCCAACTGCGCGCTCTATGTAAAGTTGTGTTGCCTTTGTGTGGTTGGCCCGCCCATGGTGCAGGACCGCCCACCAACCTCATCCATTCTTACATTTTCCCCTCGGTTGGCTTAGCATGACGAGCTTCCCTAACTCGCCATATAAACAAGGAACGCCAACCTTGCCCAAGCATAATGTATAGTGCTTCATCCTTGGTCGCTCCTTCGTCTAATTCATAAGTTTGGTCACTTCACACTGTGGGAGGGCACGCCCGGTTGGTGAGTCAATCGCAGGGTGTTACATCCTCCCCCACTCAAAATCATTGTCGCCCTTGACAATCCCGATCTCCTTAGTATCTTCCGTTCATACTTTTCAATCTTCTTTTTCCATCTCCAAAGTGAGTCCTTTGATTCCCAGCTTTGTTCCTCCGGTGCATTCTTCCATCTGACAAGATACTCCCATTTCATGTGGCAACCAATCCCTGTAGTTCTATAGCTCAAAATCTTATCCAACTCCAATCCTGGCTTGTCCACAATTCCGGCTGGTCCTCTCGGTGGCTCAGCTCTCTTTGGATGATCAGCATCAAGTCTGCATCTCTTCAACTGACTCATGTGAAAAACTGGATGCTTCATGTGCATATGGTGCGGAAGCTCCAGCTCATAAGCAACTTCCTCCACTCTCTTCTTCACTCGGAATGGTCCCTCATACTTCCGCGTCAGTTTGCTCACAGTCCCCTCGGCTCTACAAGGCATATTTGTTGGGAAAAAGACAACATACTTGGAAAAACGATCAACCACGACCATAATCCCATTATACCCCGGAACCTCTGGCAACTGAGAAATGAAGTCCATCGAAACACTCATCCATGGCCTCTTAGGAATTGGTAAAGGCTGCAACAGTCCTCCTTGCCTCTGATTATTTGATTTGTCCTACTGACAAATGATGCACGTATGTACATACTCCTCCACATCCTCTCGCATCTTCTCCCAAAATAATCCTCTCTCCAGTAATGCCAAAGAACGACGCTGCCCTGGGTGGCCAGTCCAGGGTGAGTTGTGGTACTCCTTCAAAAGGTGTCTCCTGATTCCAGATGACTTTGGAACATAGAGTCGGTTTCCAAAGAACAAGAACCCGTCTCGTAGAAAGAACTTTCATGTCTTCCCCTCCTTTATCTGCTTCACTATATTATGCGCCAAAGTATCGGTTTCAACACTTTCCTTGAGCTTATTCTGCATCTCTTTTGACATATGAACTCAACTCCTACTCCTTCCTGCCCGGTCTTCACCTTCCAATGCTACAAGTTGTCCCTTCCTGTTAAGGGCATATGCTACCACATTGTGCCTTCCCGGTCTATACTCGATAGTCATGTCGAATTCTGCCAAGAAGTCCTGCCAACGAGCTTGCTTCATAGAAAGCTTTGATTGTGATGCAAAATAACTTGTTGCAACATTGTGAGTCTTGACAACAAACAGCTTCCCAATCAGGTAATGCCTCCATACATGAAGACAGTGAATGATTGTAGTCATCTCCTTCTCATGAATTGGATACCTTCGTTCTCTATCTTGCAACTTCCGACTTTCATACGCCACTGGATGCCCATCCTGCATAAGAACCCCTCTTATGGAAAAATCTGAAGCATCAGTGTGTACCTCAAATGGTCTCTCGAAGTCAGGTAACTTCAGTATCAGTGCTGTAACCATCCTCCTCTTCAAGTCATCAAATGCCTTCTGACATTTATCTGTCCAATTCCAACTCTTGTCTTTCTTCAATAGGTCTGTTAGTGATGATGTTACCTTCGAGTACCCCTCTACAAACTTTTTTTGATAGTTGGTCATGCCCAAAAACACCCTCATCTCATGGAAATTCTTCGGTTCAACCTAGTCCTCGATCGCCTTTACTCTGCTCGGCTCCATCCATATGTACCCTTGACCAACTATATGCCCAAGGAACAGAATCTCGGTCTGAGCGAACACACACTTAGACTTCTTTAAGTACAACTGATTTTCCCTCAGTTCCTCGAACACCATCACCAAGTGCTTCTTATGATCCTCCATGTTGTCATTGTACACCACTATATCGTCCAAGTACACTACTACGAATGAATCCAAGTATGGTCGTAGGACATCATTCATCAAAGTGCAAAATGTAGCAGGATCATTACACAACCCGAATGGCATAACAAGGAACTCAAAGATACCATACCTTGTTACTATCGCGGTCTTCTTCTCGTCTCCTTCAACTATCCACACTTGATAATACCCATGCCTCAAGTCCAGCTTGGAAAACTCTCGAGCTTTCACAAGCTTGTCAAAGCAATCAACAGCCAATGGCAAAGGATACCTGTTCCTTACAGTCTGCTTGTTCAATGCACGGTAATCACAACACATCCGTAGCTCATTCAAATCCTTCGTCCACTGGAACAATACCAGAGTTCCATAAGGGGACCATGAAGGTTTGATGAAACCTACATCAGCTAACTCCTTTAGCTATCATTTCAATTCTTCCAACTTAGGTCCTGACAACCAATAAGGTGCTTTAGTCGGGGGTTGCTTTCCTGGCTCAAGCTCAATGCTATGGTCCACTGCACGCCTTGGTGGAAGCTTCTTTGGTAGCTCATCAGGCATCAAATCCACATTTGGTTAGCACCTCAGAAATCTCAGTTGGAACAGGCGTCCCCACTCCATCACCTTCGAATCCCTTGAACATCACCACATATGTCTCCATATCTGACTCCTTCATAGCCTTCTTCAAACTTAGTGCAGAAACATGCTGCACCTTGACTTCCATCCTTTGCCAGTGAGTGGGCAAAGTCCAAGTTTGTGACTGTCCAACCAACACCATCTCATCACAGAAGGGGACAACAATAGCCCTGTTGCCCTTCAAGAAATATTTTTTGAGTATCATATTGAAGTCGTTCATCTCCATCACTGTGAAGTCCAACTAACCCTTCCAGTCTTTTATCTGCACAGGCACTTCGTGTGCTAAACCCGCCACTTTAGCTCTAAAGTTCACTGCCTTGACTTCCACATTCGAGGGGAATATCATCAGTCCAACCTCTTTTACCAACTGTGTCGTCATGAAGTTACGAGTGGCCCCCGTGTCCACCAGAGCTTGAATGGTCTTGCCATGAACCATCAAGTCCATGAAACCCAGACTGTTCATCCATGATTTCTCCATAACTTTTCCCTGCATACATGTTTGTTCTCTGCGTCCATCAAGCAACGACTTCACTACCTGTGAACCTGCTCTGATACCACCTGTCACACCCCCAATTCTTTTTTCATTAAATTGGCTGGGTGCGGCACCGCCTAAGTAATTAACATGTTCCATTGTTATCTTACTTTACGAACTACGCCTTAACATTCATATTCATTATGAATAACATAACATTAATCTCCGGAATCATTAACATCATAACATCAACAATATAGAACAACAGGAGAACAACATCACATGTAAAAACAATCTTTTATTATATATGAGAGATTTACAAATGACCAGGAGCTATGCTCCACCGGTGTTGCAAAGTCGGGTGCCCACTCGTGCACGATCGTACAGTGGTCTCACCCCTTCAACCGAATATACAACTGAGTTTTATTGTCAAGACAGGCGGGTGCGTCCGTGCACGACCCATCGCCCAACTTACAACCTCAACCTCTGTTTAAGACTTGGCGGGCGGGCGACCATACACGCCTTCCACCCACACTTCAACCGAACCTTAAACTCATGTAAAGACCTTAGCGTTGTGCCTTGCTGTGGCTCTACCCCTTTCTTCGCACCTTTTTCTTGATTGATCGATGCCAACTGCGATGGTTCAAATGCCATCCTCCCATCTTATGTATAGACACTCCTTTCGCATGGAGGTCGTGCCCTTGGCCGACCTTCCAACCTTCTCCAACCACGCGCTCTATGTAAAGTTGTGTCGCCTTTGTGTGGTTGGCCCACCCATGGCACGGGACCGTCCACCAACCTCGCCCATTCTTACATTTTCCCCTCGGTCGGCTTGGCATGACGAGCTTCCCCAACTCGTCATATACACAAGGAACACCAACCTTGCCCGTGCATAATGTATAACACTTCATCCTTGGTCGCTCCTTCGTCTAATTCATAAGTTTGGTCACTTCGCACGGTAGGAGGGTGAGCCCGGTTGGTGAGTCAACCGCAGGGCATTACAAGGAAAATCACAAGGACAATCAAAATAAAAGGATAAGGACAAAATCTAAAAATGGGAAAAGGTAGCAACTCCATCCCTTTGTCTCTGCCATTCATAAGAGGAAGAAAACTTAGAAAAAATGAAAATAAATCTGAAACATATCATAACAAAGTAATGAAAAGTTTTTTGTTTATATATATATATATATAAATATATATAACTCAGTTAATAAAATGTCCGAAACAACAAATATAAAAATTAGAGATGAAAGCATATTCAAAAAATTAGAGATGAAAGCACATTCAAAGAATTTAATTTAGAGTAAAAAACATTATGAAATTATTTTCATATGTTCAAAACAAGAAGTACAAAAATTTAGAGATGAAAGCATTTTCAAACTAATCAATATAGGAATTCAGAGAAGAAAATATTATGAAATTATT
>APFE030263857.1:113820-141687 GCA_000404065.3 Pinus taeda
GTTCAGGATATCATCAAATCAGAATGAAGATTGAAGACAATCTGAAAACAACATTTAGAACTCATGAGGGTCATTATGAATTTTTGGTCATGCCTTTTGGCCTTACCAATGCACCTTCAACATTTCAAGGTTTGATGAATTCATTTTCAAACCATTCTTTAGAAAATTTGTGTTAGTATTTTTTGATGATATACTAATCTACAGCAAGTCTTGGAAGGATCATGTTGAACATGTTGACAGGGTGCTACAACTATTGGAGGAGAAACAATTATATGCAAAAAGATCCAAATGTTTCTTGGGAGTCCAGGAGGTGGAATATTTGGGTCATATTGTATCTCATGAAGGAGTTAAGGTAGACCCTAGCAAAATTAAAGCCATTAAGGAATGGAAAATTCCCACATCCATAAAGCATCTGCGAGGATTTCTTGGGTTGACAGGGTATTATCGCAAGTTTGTTAAGAATTATGGGAGAATAGCAGCACCTCTAACAGCATTATTGAAGAAAGATGCATTTTCATGGACTCCGGAAGCAACAAAGGCCTTTGAACATCTTAAAGAGGCAATGTGCCAAGCACCGGTCTTAGCTACACCGGACTTCACAAAAACCTTTATTGTGGAATGTGATGCTTCAGGAAATGGAATTGGTGCTGTTCTAATGCAAGATGAAAGACCCATTGCTTTTGAAAGTCGTCCAATCAAGGGAAAGTTTTTAAGCAAAGCTATTTATGAGAAGGAAATGTTGGCAATACTCCATGCACTTAAGAAATGCCGACCCTACCTAATGGGAAGACACTTCAAGGTAAAAACGGATCATGATAGCCTTAAATACTTTTTAGAACAAAGATTATCCTCTGAAGAGCAACAAAAGTGGGTCACAAAGATGTTGGGTTATGACTTTGAAATCATCTACAAAAAAGGGAAGCAAAATGGGGTGGCAGATGCACTCTCAAGAAAGGATGAGGATGTGGAAGCATTGTTGTGTGCCATTTCTATTATCCAACCAGATTGGATAAATGAAGCAAGGGAGGAATGGAAGAATGACGAAGAACTGTGGGCACTTATTCGAAAGCTACAACAAGATTCCAGTACGTCTGATACATTTAGCTGGCAAAATGATTCGTTATGGTACAAAGATTGCTTATACCTCTGTAAGAATTTCCAGCTAAAACAAAAGATTCTTATGGAATTGCACACTTCTCCCTTAGGAGGGCACTCAGGATTTTTAAAAACTTACCACAGGGTTAAGAAGGAATTTTTTTGGGATGGCCTTAAATCACATATTCAAAAGTTTGTGGCGGAATGTTTGGTTTGCCAACAAAATAAAGTTGAAACAATTAAGACACCGGGTCTATTACAACCTTTATCCATTCCAAGCCAATGTTCGGAGGAGGTTTCAATGGATTTTATCACAAGTTTACCCAAGTCTGAGGGAAGAGTGTCATCATGGCAGTAGTTGACAGACTTACCAAGTATGCACACTTTTGTGCATTATCACATCCATTTAAAGCCAATACAATTTCTAGTGCATTTATGGAAACAACTCAAAAGCTGCATGGAAACCCAAAGATTATTGTAAGTGACAGAGATCCTATTTTCATTGGAAAATTTTGGACAGAATTATTTTCTTGTCTTGGTACTCGGTTAGCTCATAGCTCCTCTTATCATCAAAAATGAGATAGTAAACAAATGTTTGGAAGGATATCTTCGTTGCTTTGTATTTGATAAACAAACACGACAGGTCAAATGGTTGCCTCTGGTTGAATGATGGTATAAAACTTCCTTCCATACAACAACAAAAATGACCCCATTTATGGCACTTTATGGATATCAGCCACCATCCATCACATCATATTTAGGAGATTCTAGGGTTCAAGCAGTGGAACATCACATCGAACATCAACAACAGGTCCTCCAACTCTTAAAGGATAACCTCGTGTTGGCACAGAATAGAACGAAACAACAGGCAGATCAACATCGCAGCGAAAGATGTTTTGATTTAGGTGATTGGGTATTCCTACGGCTACAACCATATAAGCAAATGTCCCTCAAGCAAGCTAAGAAGGATAATAAATTATCACCAAAGTTTTATGGTCCGTACAAGGTGTTGCAAAAGATTGGTACTATGGCATACAAATTGGGGCTTCCTGCAACTTCTCGATTGCACCCAGTTTTCCATGTTTCATGTTTAAAGAAGGTATAGGCGACAAGCTCCCTATTTAGAACAATATTGCCAGAACTTGACGAGGAAGGAAAAATTATATTTGAACCAGAAGCAGCGACAGAAACAAGAACTCGACAGTTACGAGATCGATCAATTTTAGAGTATCTTATCAAGTGGAAGAACTTATCTGCTGAAGATTCCACATGGGAGGATGAGAATTTTATACAGAAGCATCCAAAACTACTGAAGCGTTGAGGACAACACTTTTTTAAAGGAGAGGGGCATGTTGGGTCCATATAATATTAGTGATTACCCCATTACTATTGTAGTTGTATCCCTTATTAATATTGTTGTGCCCCTATTGTCCCCATATTGTTTATACTGTGCCCCATAGAATCCCTCCATTATTATTTTTGTGGCTTTATATTATTATTGTTAGGTCGGCTGGGTTATATTGTGACTCCTTAGACTCCTATATATAGAAAGGAGGTTTTGTCATTTGAATCATCGAAGAATTTCTCATTTGTGTAATGTAAAGGAGGTTGCCCCCTCGAAGAGGCTGAATTCTAAGGTGTTGATCTCTCGTTTCTATCTTTTTGTGTGTTGGTTTCATAACATATCAACACTCACAAAGCTTACTCGGTTCGAACTTCAATCATGCTTTAGAATGGCCTTCTTAGTAGAATATGCCCCAAAAATAGCAACTAAATTTTTCTTCAATGGACAATTCCTCACCATATGATCCTTCATGTAAATCCAACACGAAAGAGGCTTCTTATCTTTCCCTTTTATGTCCTACTCCAGTCCATATTCTTTTGAATCATTCCCCTTTCATTTTCATCCTTCTTCTTACACTTTCCACCATCATGATCTCTTCCTTTTATCTTCCCATCATGTTAGAAATCTAAAATTTTATCTTCTATGATGGTAGCTACTACAATAGTCTAAAAATTGTGTCATATCAGTTTAACATGTTCCCATGGCTTCAATCCAACCATAAAACTAAACAATATCTCATCCTATGACATATCCTTAATCTCCAGTTTGAGGCCTGTGAATTATTTGAAGTAGGCCTGAATTCCCCTTATCTATTTTAGACTCCTTAGCCCACTCTTTGTGACCCACGATTGATTCCATAGTCCAAACTAAACATATAAATCTTCCATCATTTTTTCCCATATAGTGATATTATCAGCACTACAACTAGTTACCAAGTATTCCATCCTGGATCTCCACCAAGCTTCATTGTCCCTATCAAATATGTAGCAGTAGTTCCAACTTTTGCTTCATCTGAGCATCCACTCATCTGACTCAAATATTGTTTCATATTCCAAAAAACGTTTCCTAGTACCTTTTCACTCTTGGTATCATCATATGTATTTTGGTTTTGGTCTTCACTCTTATTGAAATGATGGAAGATTTCTTCCCAACAACCTTCTTCAATAAAGCAATTATCTCAGACCACTCTTTGACCAAACTAACGAGATCATTCACCTTCTCTTCAAGTAGATCCATCCTCTCTCCATCATTATGAATTTTCTCAAAAGTATTAGAGATCCTCTCAAGCTCTTTGATTCCTCGAGAAAACATATCACTCATGGTATTTATTAGACCCTTCATTTCCATAGTATTTTGTAAATTTTTGTAAGGTTTCCCCCATGTTATTCAAATGGTCCTCCATGAATCCTCTCACTCAGGCTTTGTTTAGCTGAACCACTACTCTCAACATGTGACTTGGACATCTATGTCTATTATACATAACTCAATCACTAGCCCTTGCATAAATGCTCTTGATAATCATAGGCCTATAAAACCATAAGTCAATCCAATATTTTCTTTTATGGCAATCAATCTTAGATATGCCCTAATCACCCTAGATAGAAAAAAACCTCCAACTTACAAGCCTTGTAAATCACCTCCTCGTTTGATAAACCTCTTTCTAGATAATCCCACTGTAATAATATCTCATTGATGATGAAGAGTCTCTATGTTGATAAATCTATCACAAAATGAACTTTGAAATCCACCTCCAAAAAAAAGATTTGATGCCACCTCCTCCTAGTGATATGGAGCTTGAAACTGAAAATGCTTTGATACTCACTATCACACTCCTAGAACATTCCCACGAGTCGAAGTGCATTGTGACCTCTAAGTGTTCGGCACAAGCATGGTTCCTTAACAATGACATGATTAACTTATGAGTACTACACCTGAACTATGCCTCTACAATTATACTTATGTCTATGGGATTAGTTATCAATGTAATTGTAGAATAAGAACACATAACCATTCACAAGTACAATTACACATTAGTCAACTGGGTTATCTTAGGTGGTTTGGCGGAATGGCTATTATCTTCCCCACCTAGGTTCAAATCCCCACTGGTGATATGATGAACTAAAATGCCTTGATAAATATTGTTGTAATTGCTTTGTGCCTATGATATTATTATATTGACTTCGATCCATGTGAACTCTTAAGCTGTAACATATCTGACCCACTTCTATCTCATTCCTACTTCTCATAACGCCTAATTCAGTGCTAGTTACCCCTTTCAGTGCTAGTTACCCCTAGCAACATGTAATCTACTAAATTTCCATTTTTTGGGGAAATTGTCACGTGATGATTTGCATAATGCAATGTATACTCTAAATCCTTACTAAATTTCAAAACATAAGCACATGAATATTCAAGCCTCATTATCTTCTTTGAGTTAACATATATATATTATATATATATATATAATATATACATGTGTAATGGAAATAAATATAGAAAATAATACTTATCATTTAATTTTCCCAACTGGACATAGGCCTTTGACATTCCACCTAGTCGTAGTTGTTCATTTTCTTTCAACAATAGGTCACCCCCGAGCTAGGGCTTTGACTCCATGGACATTAAGTCACCCAAATCTTGGTACATCCCCATACCAAAAAGCTAGCCAAGGTACCAAACCCAGAAACTCCAACCAATAGGCTCACCTCCCCCCAGCATCCCCTATCTAAGTGACCACGAGTGTCCCAGAGTCCCGAGGCTTCAAAGAGTTCCACTACCTTCATGTGGCTACTAGGTACCCTTCTAGGCCTTCGCACATCCAAGGTACCAAACTAGACAACCTCGAACCAATTGTTCGCAGATTCCAGGAGTTCCACTTCCCTCACATGTCTTCCATGTACCCTTCTAGGCTTTCACACAACTAAAGTACCAAACCCAATAGCCTCCAACTAATAGTCATGTGGCTCCTAGGATTTCCAATTCCCTCACAGTTCTTCTAGGTACCCTTATAGGATTTCTTTTTGTCACTGTCACTATGTTTCCATGGCCATCTATTGAATCCCTGAATAGGAAGTCCATCACAGTGTAGGAATCCATTGTAATGTTCCCCTTTCATAGTGCCAACATGCCTCTTTTGTTTTCATGCCTATTTTACACGATTGGGCACTTCCTCAATCCACTTCATGGCATTGGTTATATGCATGAGCACTTTTATGATTATTAAATCATATGTGCCTCTGCTTACTCTTCCATGGAGTCTCAATCCCTCATGCTAGTTTCATATTTTTGGTTTGCAGTCATTATATTTTATTAATATGCATGTGTTACATAATTACATTACCAGGCCTTCCATCCTCAAAATGTAAAACATGTGCACATAGGGATACCCACTCCAAAACACAAAATACTCATGAACGTGGGCACAACAACCCCATAACACATATATACACATGCACATGGGTGCCATGGTCCTCGACAAATGTCATTGGCTCACCAAATCCTCAAAATGTAAAACATGTGCACACAGGGATACCCACTCCAAAACACAAAATACTCATGAACGTGGGCACAACAACCCCATAACACATATATACACATGCACATGGGTGCCATGGTCCTCGACAATTGTCCTTGGCTCAAGCAGGGGAGTTACGTAAGTGAGTATACATGTGGACTGACCTAGTAGCAATGACATCATTCTAGGCTGATTTATTTCCTTGGAAAACTTAAAAAGTACGATTTCATATTTACTTCATCATCCATGCTTAATTCATTAATCCTCATGAAATTACACATATGCATACAATAATGTAACAATATGCATATATATAGTGGAGGGTCATAACCTCTAAAACTCTTATTACAACCTAAATATTTAGGTATACAATAGTTACATCAACAAGGATGAGGCCCCCGGTTTCTTCCCTACCCATCCTCTCCAAAATGCACAACCAAACAACTCAAAAAACCACCTTCAGTTATGCCTCGGGTCACTTTGGGTCTGAGTAATCCTACCCATCTCCCCCATTAGGTTGCAGTCCTGTTTGCTTAGTTTGGGCCCACAACTTGGTGGAAACCTTTGCATACACCTTAGACAACATGCAAACCAATTACCCGTCCCAACACTTCCCACATTACAAACTTCGTCTAACCCTATGCTTGGTAGGGTGGACTACTCTCCAAGTGACGTTGGTTAGATCGCGCAATACCCCAATCCCACACCTTCGATTATGGTCGTCTCTTGCTTAGCTGAGTTCTGTTCACTGATCACTTCTTTTGTTGCACTACTGTTGTTGTTTTCTTCTCCATGTCTTGGTCTATATATCCCAACCGTGGATGCAGGTAGTTGAGGGGTTGCAACCCCTTGGCTACTCGATTCAACCGATGGGATGTCACAACTCCCACAACCCTTTGTCACGCAATCCCTCGGCCGGACACATCTGTTCCACTGTTCATCTTAGCTAACACACCTCAACACCTATAATTTGGTTATGTGCGACACTCTGTAGTCCCTCTTGTGCCATCTCGTGTAGTGTGAGTGCCACCCCTTAGGCACATTCATTCAACTTGTGCAACTCACTTAATAAGAAATCCCAAACATCACTCTTTTGTCACATTTCTTGCGATGGATGTTCCACCATTCTTGCCATCCCAATGTCTTTTAAGGGATACATGGTGCTCATCTCTAAGGGTTTAACAACCTTACTCCCTGTTAGCTTGAGATAATTGTTTTCTCAATTCTTTCACCTTCCAACTATCAAGTTTTGTGTTCTTCCTTTCGAGATTCTAGTGCCCAATAAAAAGACATATGATCAAAGAAATTTGCAATTTTTATTCTAATCCTCCATCCTCTCTATCCTCAACCTTGTTTCTCCTATTTCATACCATTTACATCTAGCCACTAACGTAAACAAATTGGTTACATCTTAAAAAAATAAACTAATTTTTATTTCTTTATTTTAATAAAGAAACCTCGAAACCCAAAGACCAACTTAAGATAAAAAAATCAATCCATGATGCTTTGCATAGTTCTTGGACAATGGGTAATCTCCCAAAAGGAAAAAAAATAAAAAATCTGTTAATATTTTTCAGCATATTTTATTCTAGTATTAATTTATAAAAACCCTCGAAAAAATAAATATAAAAAGATTTTAAGTGCCATCAAACCACTCCCCTCATATGACTTTTGCCAAAAAAATGATCTGGGAACTAGGTTTAAAATTATATTTTTGAAAATCTCATGTACAAATCCACAACCTCAATTCACTGTGGGAAAAAATAATATCGTTAACATTGACTATATTTATAACTCGTTATTAATGTTTGAAACAAATTGTCGGTTATAATATGTTTAATAAGTTTGGTATACTTGGTCCATGGAACATTGGAATGTGGGCGTAATTTATGAGTCGGTCAATAGTCCTAAAAGCATCTCCCTGGATAAATTTCTATGTATCATTTCCTTATTCTTTGAGAGATTCCATGTTCAATAAAATATTTGGTATGTTAACCATAGTCAAAATAAAAAAAATATGAAGATTCATGAACATTCACATTTTTATGGGGTGGCACAGTGAACTACACATAGCACACCATAAGATGATGGAGCAATTGGACTTTGGTAGATTTAAAAATTGTTGAAATTGATTAATTTGTTTCTAAAATTGTGATTTTCCACATTGAATTGACTAATAAAGAATATTTCTTTATTTGAGGCAATCTTCCTTGAAATTCGGTAGATTCTTGGTGATCTATTTTGGAAGTGGGTAGATTTAAATTTTACGAACAACTTAGATGTGAATTTAAATTAGGTATTAATTAATTAATTAAAATTTTCAAATCAAATTATAATGGTTGGAGATAAAATTATAATTTAAAATATATATTAAAAATGTTGTAATTTAATTACTAAATGAAATAGTTTTTAGTATATTTTTATGGCTAATTTTTATGAAAATCTTACAGATATTAAAAAAGAATGAGTTTAAGTTTTCCTAGTTTTTTAGGGTGTTGAATACATTTATGCATTTAAAAACACATTTTAAATAACAAAAAATCACAATCTTATTTGGAATTGTATTACCAAATTTGTTTATAAAATAAATAGAGCTTGAAAACAATTCCTTATTTCATATATATATATGTTTTATATTTTAAAAAGATTAACTTAAGCTATTTTATCATTATTAAGTATAACTAATTTTATATCAATAAATAATTAGTTTGAACTCTTAAGTTAATTGTATTAATTTATATTTATTGTTAATTAAAAATATTATTTATAAACATAAGAAAATATTTCTTAAATTTTCTCATTAAGAAAATGGTTCTAAAGGTGCAGTGTAACTCTTAGGTTTAATTTTTTTGGTGTTGTTTTGTTTTTGTTGTTGTTTTTTTTTTTATTGGGCAATACTTTTTAAGAAAATTTGTGGTTTTTTGTTGTTGAATATGTATTTTTGAATGCATAATTGGATTTAGTCCTTACAAGAGTTAAATTATGCATATTTGATAGCTCAAATTTGTGATTCCAACAAATCCTTACTGGATTTTGAGCAAAATTGACTGGAAAATATGTCCAAAATAAAATCAAAATGTAGAAGATTTAGAAACTACCTTAAAAATGTATGAACAATTTTTTTGATTATGCAAAGATGTATTCTTGAGTAAGATGTGTCATGTCTATAAAGAGGTATTTTTGATGTTGGTTGTGGAAAAATTGATTAATATAAACAAAATTAAATATCATGGTGATTCACAAAAAAATATATAATATCAGTACATAATTAAAAAGAAAATGATTTATTCTAAATTTCCAATTTTATTATAAGGGTGAAAAGAGTAAGATGGATCACTATCCATCCCAAAGGAAATGAAGAAAATTCTCTCACATAGAGACTAAGAAGAGCCATAAGTAGTCAAGCTAAAACCTTATTTCTATTTAATATCTAAGGATTGTTAAGAGGAACTATAAGTGACTAGCTATTATTGGAGATTTAGAAGTGGCCATTAAATCTATGCAAAAAAAGCCTTGACACAAACAACCATGTTTTAAGGATATGCCATAGAATTAAGAAAGAATTGGCATTGTTTGAGGAGGTGGAAATTTTCATTTGCTTAGACTACATAACTAACAAGAAAACATGTTGGATTGACACAAGCATACTTCAGTGCAATACACTTAGAGTAAAAAATGAAATATCACACTTTCCAATTGCATAACCACATGGAAACAAGCAATTTAAGTGTAAAAAATTGGGATATTATGTTAATCACCCCCTCCAATCGTAGGGGTAGTATGTTTAAGGACCAACTCATGCATTTCAAACACATGATGCCCCAAACCTCATGTTAAGAAGTCATATTGAGTTTGAGTTTTGGCTTGTGTATGTTTCAAAGCCAAATCCCATCCACACATGTTGCATTCAACATTGTGGCAGTTGAACCAAATTCATCATTCTATATGTAAGTGGGATTAAAACTGTGGTGTGTGATGAATTGATATTTGAAAGCCTAAGTGGGTTGTCCTTCACATGCATTTGGGTTATTTCATGGCTCAAAAATTCCCATTTGTTTTGGTGAATCTCTATAATGTGGGGTACTAGTTCATCCATGTATTTGAATTGGTTAATTCAATGAGTTTGAAAGAGAGTTGTTCATCTAGAACAAGAGGACTCAATGGTTCATGGGTGTGCAATGGTAGTGGGGTCAATTACATAGTTGAAGGGACTTTACTTATGAGTTGGATTCCCTCGTGTGGGAAAAATAGATGTTGTGGTCGCTTGGTAGTCTTGTTTCTCTTAGTGATTTAGATTGAGTCTTTCCTAACACACAATTGGTGCTATTTACAAATATAGGTAAAGGTGCTTCATTCTATTTTTGGAAATATTGGCTTAAGTTTTGTGATAATTATTAGTTTTGGGAGTGGAAGGGAGTATGCTTGAATGATTTCTAGGTTTGATCCTGCAAATAAAAATGACACATAACACATTAGTTATTTTCCAATATGTGCAATAGTTGAAATTCGATGAGTGCATAGCCATCCTGAGGTCAAAATTACAAGGATTAAAGTTGCAATCTCCTTTGTTGTAGTATAAGTGTAGGCTAAAGAGTCAAATAGAGATAATGAATTGGTATTCCTGATGGAAACCTTCAAATTGTTGATTTACAAGCTAAGCGTGCTACCCCTCAAACAAATAGTTGTTGGTATGGATACCATTCATACTATAGATTTCTCCAATATAGCTAGGTTATCTATTGGTTCCTCAAGCACTAAAGATGATGTGTTAATTCAATAACAACTAGAAAGTGTAGAGTTGGGGCTTGTGGACTAGAGTTAAATCATTCCTAAACCAAACAAGATGAAGCACATGGATACCCAAGCATTTCCTTCATATATCCATCATGCTTTTAAAATTTTGTTTGTCACCATGTTTTTTTGTTAGGATATATATGCATAGTAGAATCTAAGAGTATATTTTTGAGAAAGTCATTTAGACATAAACTACTTGGCTCAAGTACTGAACTTACACCTGACAAATTCATTGGGGAATTATTGTTGAGGTGTTGAACTCTTTACAAGTAATCTCAATGAGCTAGAGTTCAATTTGTCAATGGTCTTGTTTGGTAAGTGACTAGGAATGAACCTCAACAAGTCGGTTAGAGAACAATTGATGAAGGATAGTAAGTTGATCAGATCTAGTCAAAGACAAGTTGACCGAAAGATAATTGAACGATTGAGTTGATAGGTTGATGGTCAAGTCGAGAAAAGTTACCTCAATTAAAGTCACGAAAGCTTCACTGGGGGAGAAATACCATACCACGTGAATTGATATTGGGGGATATATAATGAGGAAAAAATGATATAATATATTGAGCATATAATAGGGGGTAAAGGGTTTTGATATTGGAAGGTATACAAAATGGAGCTCAAAATAAATGAAAAATTATAAAGGGATATAAAAAATGTTAATGAAAAAGGGATAACTACAATATCTAGTGAAAGTAGTGGTTTTTTTAATTGGGAATGTGTATTGGCTTCGTATTGGTAAGGGGTTAAATAATGTTATTTTTATAGATATTTTCCATTATGTAGTTAAATTAAGGGTATTGTTTAGTATTCTATGAACACACGTGATTTGTTAAAGGTTCATTGAATGAAGCCTCTATGGTTGAAGTCAATAAGCAGTCAAGCATCAAATATAAGTCAATAATCAATAGAGCAGTCAAAGGAATCAAAATTAGGCATATATGAATAGTCAACTTAGATTGGTAGTTGAAAGGGAATCAATTACCATTGAAACTAGTCGGAAAATGGTTATGAATCTTGAGATTCAATATCTTAGTAAATGATGTTCAACCACCTGTAGTGATTTGAGATGCTTTGAATTAGGGTTTTCTATATCTATAAGTAGAATATGATGTAAGGTTGATGAGAGATGAAGAATTATTTTCATGACCAGTAGAGATTGGGTGATGTATGAGTGCATTGATCTTAGGTGTGGACCAAGGTCAACATTCATATAAAATAGTTGTAATATTCAATTGAGAAATATAAGAGTGGTGGGCTCAAATTTTGGTTGGTTTTCTTGGTTGAGGGTGTCCAAGATAAAATCTCTATGAGTTATGTAAATCCTTATGTTGTGTCATTGTCTATTTTATAATCTTTAAGTTCTCTCATGATCTTAAAGGTTTATGCTAATTCAACTTCTAGGATGGTTTATATTTGTATTTGACTCTATATTTGGAATTTTGGTGTTTGAAGAGTAAATGAGGTGCCTTAAACCCGAAATCTAGTATTAAAACTCATTTGGGCTCTAGAGGGATGCCTCCACTATAAAAAATTGAAGATCTTGAACTTGTATTTGCTCAAGAATGTCATTCTTGATTAGATTGGAGATAATCATATTTGAATGTAGTCTTAGGACATGACTTCAGTTAAATAAGGATGGCTAGCAATACAAAATTTGAGATTGAGAAGATTAATTGCCATAATTTTGAGCTTTGGAAGCTTAAAATGGAGGATCTCTTCATAGATCAAGAACAATGGATCATCATGCATATCAAAATATCTCCAATTGACAAATCGATGGAGGATTAGGAGAAACTCAAAATAAAAGTGAGGAGTACAATTTGAAGTTTTCTTTTAGATTTAGTGTTATTAAATGTCTTGGGGGAATATATTGCCAAGAAACTGTGGGATAAGTTGGAAAACTTATATCAGTTGAAATCATTGGTGAATAAGTTGCTTCTTTGGAAGAAACTCTACCTTGTAAGGATGAAAGAGGATTATTCGGTCACATTACACTTGCATGCATTTGATACTATGATTAATTATCTATTGAGGGTGTGGATATCTATATTATAAAAGAAGAAAAGTGTATCAGTATGTTGCATTCTTTGTGTGACTCATGGGGTAGTCTAGCTGTGGCTATTGGGACTAATACAACCACATTAAATCTTAATGATGTGGTGGAATCTCTATTATCATAGATTATAAGGTGAAGGAACATGGAAGGATGAAACAAAGATGCATTGCTAATGAGATGTCAACCAATGGATAGAGGAAAAAAATTTCTCCAAAGGGAGATCTACATCAAAAGGAAGATCTAAGAGTCATGCTAAGTCGACAAGAATATGTTAGAAATGCAATAAATCATCTCATTATAAAATAGCTTGTAAGTTTAATATGGCTAAGAAAAGAAAGGGATTTGATGAGTAGTTTACTAAAGGGACAATTTATTTAAATGAAGGAGATGCATATTTAGCTTCAATAAGTACACATATATTATGAGACATGGTTGATAGACTTAGGAGAATCCTCTCATATAACACCCCATGGGGAGTGGTTTTGTGAGTATAAAGAATATGATGGAGAGGATGTTTATTTGGGGGGAAATAGATAACTAAGATAGTCAAATGAGGTTGAGTATGACTAGTCAGTTTAATGGGTGATGTAGGTGTGCATACCATATTCAAGAATGAATCATGCAATATCATTCGTGGAGTGATGGTGTTGATGATTGGCATTTATATCAATACATACATCATATAGGTTTCTAGGGTCTAGTTATCCAAGTAGATGTAATTACGTAGTTGGGCCAACCTCTTGTCTAGTCGATAAAACCATGCTATTGCATCAAAGAATGGGACATGTTAGAGAGAAAGGACTTCAAACCATGCAAATAAAAGGTATGCACGAAGGTTTACTTAGTAAATCTCTAGAAGTTGATTTATATGAACATTGATTTTATGAGAAATATAATTGTGTTAGATTCCCATATGGAACTATAAGGGAAGAAAGGAATTTCAAAGCTAATTCATAGTGATATATTTGGGCCAGTGCTAGTGTAGTTGATAGGTGAATCCATATATTATGTATCCTTCATTGATGGTTTCTTTAGGATGACATGGTTATGGTTCCTGAAGAAGTCATAGGTTTCTAAGAAGTTTCAATATTCTTCCATAGATCTCCTATTGATAAGTTGGATAGTTAGCCCAAAATGCTGATATCTAAAATTTTTCCACACAAGAATCCAAACACTCTCCAAGTTTCAAGAGTTCAAATCTCTTGTGGAAAACCAAACATATATGAAGATAAAGATTTCGAGAATTGGAAAAGGAGGTGAATTCTATGGTAAAGAGTTTAAGTAATTTTAAAAAAACATGGGATCTTATGCCAAATGATTACTTTGTACACTCAGAAAAATGGATTTACATAAAGAATGGATAGAACACTGATGGAAAAGGAAAGGTGCATGCTAAGTAGTGCATGATTGGAACAAGATTTTGGGTGGAGGTAATCTGTAACACCCTTATTATATTCCCCCTAATTTTTGTAATGTTGTAATTTGATTATAAATTTATTTGAATGGCATGAAGAGTGGGACCAAAAATCCGTGATCTAAGAGGGAAAAGGAAGAATAACTTGAGTGGTGTTAGATGGCACCACTGCTTAATCAAATGTGTAGCTAGAAAGAAATATCTTGTGTTAGCCTCACTCAAAAATCAATAATAAATCCAATTATTAAATTAAATAAATAAAATCATGAGAATTCCTCAAACTAAGGAGTCTAGTTTGGATGAGAGATTCTCTCCAACTAGCTCTCCTAAATTAGTGTGTAAGTTGAGAAATTGTCTCAACCAAGTGAGTCTAAGATAGACGCACTATCTTGAGACCACTTACTCGTGTATTTATATGTATTATTAAATTTTTTCAATAATGTGAATTACATGAGCATGAGAGATCACATGATGGCTCTCTTCCTTTTCCGCTAGTTCAATTTGTGTGTATTAATTTGCTGTGCATATGGTTATATGGCTTTGTGATTCTTCTTCATGTGGTATCAGAGCTAAAATATCTACGGAGCATGAAACCTGTTGTGTGAATACCTTTTGCGTGTGGGAGGAATGCCGGAGCATGAAACTCTTATAAGGGCTCTGAAATCTTGATCTCAGCAAAACACTGGAAGTTGTAATTGTGCGTCTTCCTGTGGAGAAGTGACTACGTGTGGCTGAATAAAGCATTGTTAGTTGACTATTGGAGTACTGCTGCTCTGGATACGTGAAGGAGAGGCCGAAATGTCTATGAAAGGAAATTCTGTGAGACCTGGAATGTTTGCTTGGTTAAATGACTATGACTGGGAACTTTGCGGGCTACTGGAAGCAACATTGGAGGAATAGGAAAACGTAAGTTATTTGTTGGATGATAGATTAGTGGAAATTATGTTTGTATGCCTTATTGTGTGAGTTGTGATGCCGATGCTGATGCATATGGGTTGTGGAGGAAGGTGTATGTAGATCCACAATCTAGGTTATGGTTTTCGCAAATGTTTTGTTGTGCTTCTTTGTGGCCATTTGGCCTTTTGAAGATGTGATCCCGAGGTTAGTTTTCTTCTCCCATTGTCCGCCCATTCGAAGAATCTATAAGTCTACATCCCTACGTTTTCGAATCTCTTCAACACTTCTACTAATTTTGGTTATGCTTCCACCTTCGATTTCTGGGGGTCCTCTGATACGTTGACCGTCGGTGAAGACATAAGGATTTTGCATATCTTTTTCAGGCTCTCGGCTTGTAATTTATCTCCGCTTGGGGTATGGTTTTGGGCTGATGAGTAAAGGAGTCTCCTCCATTTTTTGAGTAGAAGTTTTGGATGATAGAAATTTCAACGTTTCATATGTGTTGCACTTTGTGCAGACTGTCCAACTGTATTGAGAACGCTTGTTGCAGAAATTGCTCCACGTGGCTCATGAGTCAAGTGGAAGGGTGAATTTGTAAGGTCGAGAGCACTGTCATTAGAAGACTGATATCAATATTCAGAAAAGGATGTGATTAACTATTGGAAGCTGAGGATCTTCTCCAGCCACAAGCTGAATCATCATCTAAGCAGCTACATAATCAGGTCGAATTCATCCTCTTACTAAATAGCCAGAGAAGTTTTATATGCATTGGTAATCTTTCTCTGCGCCAAAGGAACAATGAACAAAATGATCTATGTTGAATTTTTTTTTTAATGATTTTTTAAAAAAAGTGTGATTTGACTTTGTTAAAGGAGATCTTTCATTTTTAAAGTGAATCCATAAAAGTTCACTTTTTAATTCACTTCTTTAAAAGGGACTTTATGAAATTATTTTAAGTGGGAGTTTAAAAATATTGAAAGATAAAACTCATTATTGGAATGTGAATTTTTGTATTTGGAGTGATAAGTGAAGATTTTTAAAAGGGAAGCTCATTGTTATATTTTGAAGAAAGATTTTTAGCAGAGTGTACTTTTATTTTTGAAGACAAGGGGTTGTGTGAGCATGGCATTCTCATTGGTCCTGCAGGCAAGTTTTGGTGCAAAGTCTATTTTTAGACTATGTCTATTTTTAGACATATGGATCATGGTCTATGAGTTGCAGGATGCTGTTTATGGATGATTGGTCATGTTGGGAAAAATAGATGGACTTCTATTTTTTTGGATCACAGCAGTGTGATCAGATTCTATTTTTAGACTGTCAGGTAAAAATAGAAACAGTCAAATATTATTAGCCCTTAGTAATATTTGGACTCTAAACTTTATCTTATCCTCTTGGAGCACTTCAGTTCGAGGTACGGATGTGGCACATGCATTTGCCATAAGGAAATACATGGTTCTTATGGGTTACTTGAGCTATTGCATGGAGGACTTCAATTAGAACTTCAGTGATTGAGTTCTGTGGAGTTAGATGAGCAGTTAATGGAGTTGTGTTCAGTTTGACTTAGTTGAACTAGTTGTATTTAGTCTAACTAGCCAATAGACTAAGTGATGAGTTGTGTGAATTAGTTATTAATTAATTCACTAATTATTAATTCATAATGCAACTGAAGAAATACATCAGTTAACTCAGTGTATGGACAATTCAGTGGAGACAGGTGTTAGAGGTAAGTGAAAGGGTGAGTTGGTGACTATTAGTTGTGCATGAGATTTGCACATGCAATGGATTGAGTAATGCCAATGAGGGCCAAGGGCAATTGTAGCTTGCGCTCATGTGATTTTTCCAAGTAAATATTGAGTTTTTCTTGAGCCATTATCATTCATTCTCTTGCAGGATTGGCGCAGTGGAGGGCAGGCAAGCAGCGGGGTAGATTTGGAGATCAGATCTGAGCTAGTTTGTGTGTAACAGGTGGGAGATAGATGCTGGATACTTGTGAGGAGTATTGTACTATGTATTGTTACATGTTCTCAATCAATATAATATACAGATAGTTGGGGTTTTTAGTGAGATTCTTTCCCCGGGAAAATACTGTGTTGATATGTGTGATTGATGTTTCTATGTGCGCATGTTATTGTTTCTGCTTCTGTAAATTGATGATCAATGTAGAGGAGGTTATGTATTATGCATGTATTCCACAATAGTGTATAATCAGGATAATCTCTGTGAATATGTGTCATATTATTCAAAATTTCTACAATTGCAATACTTTTGTAATACAAATTTCTATTTAAAATATAAAAAAAAAATTGTCCAATTTATGACACAAAGAGTAACTAGTACATCTATTGCAAAACGAGAAAGATCACTAAAAGAGTAAATCATAGATAGGGTTACGTCAGATAGCTAATTTCAAAGGAATATAACCATAATAACACAATATGATATTATTAATGAATAGCTAGTGCATATATTACAATAGAGTTCTCCTCTTTATATATGATTTCTCATTTCACAAGCCATTTGCACTTATAAATGTGAGATAGACTACTCTACAAAAGAAGTGAACAAAAACATAAACCATAACCTAAATTCAAAATGTGACTTTATTACAAACCTAGGTCTTACATCCTATCAACCCCTCTTAAGGTTTACATTAGTGAAAGTGAAACATGCTATCTAAAGATTAAACAAGATGAATAGAACTTAAAACATTAAAATTAAACATTCATCAAAAGTTTATTCTTTGAAAATATTGCTTGGACTAGGTAAAGATCTATCAAGCCACCTTGTAACCATTGTAAATATATAACTACCAAGATAAACTACTATGTTTCTAGATTCTTCCTCCTCAAACTCATGGATTATGAATATCTCAAATTATTGGACAATAGTTCATGTAGAGTTACATCTATAGTATTTTGTCAAGTTGTCACATGTCCCTCATAAAGGTATAACTCCAAGATTCACAATGTCCTAAACCATTTGAGCAACCATCCATGCTAAGTTTTATTTACATCAAATCTCTTTCTGTTTTATGATGTGCTCTTCTCAAAATGTGGAAAATGGTCTTTCTTTAGTAAGGTCATCACTATTGTTAGCATATGGTATATCTTCAACAATGGCTACATTCACATGTAGCTTTTCTTTGACCTTTCCCTTGAGAACATCATTAGCTCAAAATTTATAGTTCCAAGCTATGTGACCCATTTTTCTTAGCATAATGTCATTCTATCTCTCCTTTGCATTTCACTAATATATTGCAGTTTTATCTTGGATATATTGCAGCCTTAGGTTGAGGATCACTTTTGGTATTTCATGAAGTTTCTCTCTTTTCTTTAGCTAAGAATGTTGAAATTATGTCTAAAGAAGTTTGAAAATACATGCGGATAATTCCTATTAATTTCTAAGTATAAGGTTCAAATTTAAGTTTCCTACATCTGTTTTATCCGTAGAAATTACTTTAAGTCAACATTTTTTTTACTTTTTAATTTATTTTTTCTATAAAATAAAATTTAAAATATTAAAACATAAAATAGTCTGGTACTTTTAACTCAGAAATTAGTAACATAATTTGTAGAAAATTAGTCATAAAAAATAGCAACAAAAAAAAAAAAACGAAATTTCCCCAAATAAATTCTCCTTCATTAATTATTCTCTAGAAAATCAGGGGCTCCCTTGTTAGGGAAATTAGCCCTTAGAAATACATAAATTATAGTAAAAATAAACCTAGAAATATGCATAAAATTTCTAGAAACGACAATCTCCTTCTCCCACTTGTGGCAAAACACCCTACTTAACATCTTACATGTGGCTAACAACCATCCCTGCACTTTTGTAAGCTTCTGTAGCTCTTTTCCCATGTATTCATCCTCTCAAACCTACAATTATCTCTCACGAATTGGAATATCTCCAAATGCATGTGTCTTCATCCTCTCCCTTAGACACCTTTTATAATTTCAAATTGAGCAAAATCCCTAACCCTCAATCTCCAAAGTGATAGATGGTTAGGATTAAGTCTTACCGCACTTAGATCAATGGATAAAATTGAATATATGTCACTTAAATAATTAAATAGTATCCTTATGAATTTTCTCAATTAGGAAACATTAATCAATTAAACTAATTAATGTGTTTTTCATAAGTTATACTTAGGAAAGAAATCATATTAGTTATTCCTCTCAAAAAACAACCTAAAGAGGACTTCTTCTCTTGCATGCTTGGCACCATCCTATGTAAAATATCTTATGAAGTTACAAAATCAACACTTTCTCCTAGCAAGGAAGAGATTCTCTATCACCTCCAACTTGTCCTTGTAGAACACAAAATTCCCCATCACTAGGGTCTTGGTGTGAATATCTGCCATTTACTCACTTGTGGATATGTATTGCAATATCACAACACATCTTTGGACCATTATCTCTGATCAATTAGTAATTGATATCTATGTGCTTGGATTTGTCATGAAACATTGGATCTTTGGAAATATTGATGCATCATTGATTTCCGTAGTAAGCTATTGTGGGCCTCATCTCAAGAAAAAATAAAGATATGAGCATTTTGCGAAGCCATATGGTTTCACAACTTGCCAGACTTAAAGCAATGTATTTTTCATCTATTGAGCTAAGTTCTATTGAGTGTTGCTTCCTAATGAATCTTGAGATCATCCTTCATCCCAATCTAAAATAACAACTTGAAGTACTCTTCCTATCCATTGAACTCCTAGCCTAATCTAAATTTATGTAGCCTTGTAACTACACTCCACCAATTATGACATACATGAGTCCATAATCCATTTTACCTCTCAAGTAATTGGGCGCATGTTTTTCTACCATTTAATGAACCCTCCTCGGCTCTACCATGAATTGGTTGAGTGTGTTCACAATAAAAAAATATCAATTTGGTATTGACCACATACGTCAAGGACCCTATCAACTACCTTTACAATGTAGGATCCACCAAATTAGTCTTAGAAGCATTAAGCTTCCTCTAGTTGGTAAACATGGGTGTTGACATCGACCTGCATTCTTCCATATTGAATATCTCAAGATATTAATCACATACTTTCCCTACCCAAGAAATATCTCTCATAGTTGCTACCACACCTCCAATCCAAAAAATTAGTGAATCATTGCTATGTCCTTCATTTTTAACTCTAAATAAGGATCCTCATTTCACATCTCTATGAGCTTCTCAAAATATGTTAGAAAGAGATCATCGACATAGTACATCAAGATAAGTATATCACCATAGAAAAGTACATAGTAGAAGTTGGAATATGCGCACCCTTGGTGAAGTCCAAGCCAAGCAAGCACCCATGAATTCTTGAGTACCATGCTTTAGGTGTGTCATTAAGTCTGTACAATTCCTTCTTTAACTTTATTACAATGGATTCCCTCCCATGCACCTAAAATCCTTGAGGCTACTTAACATACCCATCTTCCTCAATTAAACCATTGAGGAAGGAATTATTCATATCCATATGATTTATCCTCCACTCCACTTTTGAAGCAATGTATATTACACCACTAATAAATGCATATCGAGCAACATGAGTGTTACAGGGAATAGTGTCTACTCAGATGCTGCTATTCCCACTAAGACTGGTAGCTATCTTAGAAACAAACAAGTAAAGTCTACTTTCGTTTTCCTTTATGAAAATAGACAAGAGGGGAACCAAGGAGACCAACCTTAGTCTTGCACTTGATTTCCTCCCCTTCCTGATAGAGCTTTGCCGCTTCTTCTTCATCTGCCCAGCTTCAAAGAGCACCTGTGGAATCATAGCAACATACTACTATCGAAGAACAAAGATCTATATTCATAAATAACACAGGACCAGATGTGTGTTAACCATACAAATGCATATATAAACAAGTACACAAGAATATGGAGGAAAACTAGAATAGCTTTATTAAGATGGAAAGTAGCAAGAGGATTACAACCATATGTTCTGACCCAGCATCATCCTCCAGCTAGGAAGCCCTTCTTCACCTCAAGTAAAGCTTAGATCACCCAACACTATGAATGTACACCAGAAAACCAAGAACACTTCTCTATAAGATACAAAATTCCAGCCTCTGGATCTCTGTGATGAGGGATCCATATATAGATGATTATAGGGAGGTGAGTCATCTTCTGGGGTCTTGATTAGTGTCCTCTCTCTAATAGTTCCTGCTTCCACTTGGAGAATGATGATCTCTTACTCGTCCTTGGTCGAAAACAGAGAGGCAAGTGTCAGAGGGGAAGCTTCTGGAAGATTCCATGATCTTCCACCTCGCATTTTGTCCCTGCCATTTGTCCATTCCCGACCATCACACCCTGCAGAGGAGCAATTTAGTATGCATCGCACCTTGTACATTGGGCAGGTGATATGCATCACACCCTCTGCACTGGGTTTTCAGTATGGTCTAGTTTTGACCATTTATGAGCAGTTTTTAGTGGAGAACTTCTGGGAGATGATGTAATTAGCTGACCTTGTTCCTTTAAGCAGTGAAGCAACACTTTTAGGGACTTAGGATCCCTCAATTTATGGACATTTATGATTGGGGTTGAAGTGACCAAAAATGTCTATAACAGTTGCCCCCTAAAGCATGAGGTCGTTAATCTTTTTGATGTCGGGTGAAATGATTTACTATGAGGATCCGAAGTTCTTTCGAGCTGGGAGGCGACCTGTAATAAGATACAATACAATACATTATTTTGACAACATAAATTCATGATCTAGCTGAGGCGGGCATTCCCATGCTCAGCTTTATAAATTCATTTTCATGTACATAGGACAGATAATTGTCTGTGTGACAGACTGATGATTTGGACTCATCATCCTTTGATTTGGATGATCATCTGTTCGGCAATAATGTACACTTGATGTCTTTATGTTCCTGAATATATTGCAGCCCAGATGGATGAAACTAGATCCGGGGTCTTCAAAACTCGTTCAATCTTCACTCGGAGTACAAGTCGATCCATGTGAAAAATGTTCTGGAGTCGAACATAGAAAGACATCGCCTGATTACCAACCAATGATGTAAGCTGTTAATAGGCACGAGAGGAATCACCAATAATGACAATGACCCTGAAGGTACTACAGTACAATTCACATGGTGTGAAAAAGAACTTGGCATTGAACACCACGTAAAATCTCTCGGTCGAAGGCCATTGACGTAAACCTGTCGCCGAAAGTGAGAAACTTTCCATTGAGGCATGCAAGCTTCAAAGTACTGAAAGGGTTGTTCCTAAGTCAACTTCTTGGATAATGAGCTGATGTCGACAAGAAGTGACCCGTCACAGGAGGGCCTTAATGAATCCCACATCAACGACACGGAATGAAGAAAATGGTTTTGGAGGTGAAAACAATCTGACGATACATGGTTCAGGGTGGCGGTCATGAAGGAATGGAGCATGAATGTATTGTAATGGGTGAGACACAGGCGAATTGTCTGAATGACTTCTCTTGAACATATCGGCAACACTGACGATGGATTGGTAGCGTTAACCCCAAAGATGGATGGTGTGATGGAACAATGGTGATGACCAGTGAACGGAACAACCCAACCCAGCATGGATGCAGAAGGAAAGTGTCATGTTCAAGAGCGACTTGATACCAATAAAGCTTTTTCAAGTTTTCTTCCGAATTTTCCCCAGTCATTGCTGACTAGTACCTCTTTATTTTTGTCAAGCTTGAGGAGGATAACATATGCTTGTTCTATAATCCTCCCTTCGGGCGAACTTGTCGCTATATTTTAGCGATCCTAGCGACAGTGAAACTTGTTCTCATCCATTTGGATGAGTTTGTTGCTATTCGGTTTTAATGAGTTTAACGACAAAGATAACTTGGTCCCTTTCAATTTTAGAGAGTCTGAAAGGAACGGAAAGGAGACTCCAATGATTATTTTTCGTCATATAATCCCTTAAGTCCGAAAAAGTGTAAAATAATGCAAAAGGGATGAATTTTCGATAGTTTTAACGAGCCAAACAAGACAAGTGCTCAATCTTTTTGTGTAATAATCCCTCGGGTCAAAAAAGATTAAAATCTAGAGGAGGGATAGCACTTCCGATGACTTTAATGAGCCGGAGAGGCCAATCGCTCGACAATCTTTTCATATTTTACGAGTCAGTTGAAAAGAGCTTAAAGAAGACTCATTTTCGAGGAATGAGTGATGGTTTCGGGTAGCAGCTGATTCTAGGTAAGATTTGGAATTTTCCAATCACGGCAGTGTCACAAGGATGGATAATAGAATCACTCTTCGCAGATGTTCCTCGAAGGGGTAAAAAATCATATGGGGGTGAATGATTGGCTAAAAGCAAAGTGGAGGTGATGATGAGAACATGACCAAGGCTCAAAAGCTGGTGACAAAGCATTCACAATGGTTATTTACCAATTCATTTTTTAATGAGCTTAAACGTGGGGGGAAACATTTGCTCGTGACTTATGTTTATTTTTTAATGAGCTTGAACTATGCGCTAAAACTGCTCGTGGGGGTTTTATTTTTTAATGAGCCTGAACCCTGCGGTAACATTGCTCGCCAGTCGTATAATAAGGATGTCTCATTCAAGATGTCATTTTTTATGGGGCTTGCATCTTTTGTAAGCTTTTCCCCGGAGCCCCTTGCATGAAAGCTAGGAACAACAAACTACGCCCCTCTACTTAACTACTAAGATCACTACCAAGGCTAGGTAGGAAAATTTTACCTTTACCTTGCTGGTGCCCAGGTGGCCCCTACAAAGATGAATGGTTTCGGCCACTCACCCGACCTAGGCAGTTGAAGTTAGCGGAATCATAGAGCTAACGTTAGTTGGTCATTTCTCGCTTGCTTGCAAGAGGTTTGAATGCCCCCAGGTATAGCGAAAAATTCTCAGGTTACCATGAAAGTTCCATCCACGTAGCAGATATAATGCTCCGTTGACGATATCTACCGAAATAGACAATGGTGAGTGGCGTAGAGTTACTCCACTCACATAACTTTAACGAAGGTATCTTATTCCAGCTTGATCCCATTTTCCTGTAAGGATGGGTTCGTCAAACTAGTCATATATCCTCCGCAGAAACCTACTCTATACCCAAGGTTTTCCTATCGAAATAGACCAGGGTGCATGCCCCCTAGGTTTCAATCACATCCTCCTGAATCACTCGCGCTCATCAGGTGGACGAAATGGGGATCGATGAGACATTCCTTGTGTGAAGAGACCATTCAGAGATGGAATTTTACTATTTGTGATTTGTGAATCGGGGAATGACATTTGGTCTACGAGCTTGACCATCCTGCCTTTGTGCGAAAAACACATTACTCTAAAGAGTGAGAAGACGATCGCTCCCATGCAATAAATATAGTCACGTCCAAGGAGTAGATTATAATCCAGGGTCCTTGAACTACCATTATGTTCATGTGAATGGTTTTCCTTCTCAAAGTAATGGGCACATTTGAAAGGATCCCTAAAGGTCAACTAGTTCCTTTGTCGAAGCCTGTCAGATTTCTCATTTCAGGAAACAGCGATGGCAAACCAAGCGCTTTCTAAGCATTTGAGGAAAATATACCCACAGAAGCCCCTTCATCGATGATGGTACCAGCCATAACCATTCTGTAAGCTTGTACAATGATTTTGAATGGTACACCAGCTGGTAAATGGGGTCTGCCTAGTAGATTCTAGTCGAAGGAAACGACTAGGTTGCTTGGTGGTGGGACCAAATAGACAGCCGGATATGACTCTGATGAACTTCCTTCTTGCGATAAGGGAATGGGTGGACTGCCCCCAAGTTCATCGGAATCTGTGTTTATGAAAATAATTTGAACGGTGTCATTCTCTTTCTCTTCAGTGACGGTATCATTCGAAGATGAACACTCTGAAGGCAAGACTGGGTCAACTGCCATCTTGACCTTTTGACTTTCGTTTGGTATGGATTCAGAGGGTTCATTTTCAATGATAGATGCTTTGGCCAACCACAATGACGGGTCAACTGGATTTTCAACCAGTGGAGGACTTGGCAAGAGTTTTTTATATCCAGGAGGAAGCCTTAGCGGTGAAGCAGGACGGTCATCCAAAACTCTTTTAGCTTCGTCAAGGAAGGGACAACGGTGGACGACGTGATTCCCTTCACATAATTTACAAGGAAATCTGGGATTCCTTCTTTGTCCAGGTGCTTCACTTTCACTGGTTGATGGTGTGCATTCAACATGATCGTTAGAGGTTGATGCCACCAGATTGTGCAAACGAGGAGACTAGTCCCTTAATATCCAAGGGATGCAGGGACATTCTCGGTGATAGTGGTCTCCATTGCAAATGACACAAGGAGATTTAGGTTTTGATGATGCGGTGTGAGGATTTTTGCTAGATGACGCTTGGTTGCCCCCTTCCGATTTTGGTCCTTTTTCTTCTTTTCTTTTTTCTCTTTCTGCTTCTTTTTCTTCTCAGTTACTTGATTTTTAGCTTTATCGGCTTTATCAAGCGAAGAGGAAGCAGGAGAGGGAGAATCAGATGAAGTAGAAGGTTGGGAGGCAACTCTAGTGTCATCTAGTAGTTCACTTGGTTGTTCAGGAATTACGGGATTCTGAACGACAGAGGTAGAGAAGAGCTAGACAGGCAAACTAATTGTCAACCCTGCAAGTGACGGAGTGGCCATATGGGGTGCACCAACATCTCCCCAAGAGGAGAAGGGACTAGGATATCCTCCAAGGGGAAATCCTTGGTTGGTAGACTCCATTTTCTCAACCTAAAGACCAATGGGGGAAATTGTGTTGTTATTCCGATTAAAATAAATTTTAGACGCTTTGACACAACTTGTTTTTTCAATTTTAAAGAGTCGAGAAAAAACAAAAGATGACTCTAGTTGCCTTCAATTTTTATTGAGCCTGAAGTGACAAGTGCTCAGAGGACCTTTTCCTTTAAGGAGTATGAAAAGGAGCAAAATGGACTTCTATGGAGATCTAGGTAGAGAGGATTACCAAACCAATCGCAAAACTACAGAATGCTTTTTACGGTACGGCAGTCAATCTTCCCAAATGTTGTGTTCAGTGCATTGCGATCGATAGAGCGGCATACACGGCTTCCTAAGGATAAAGGATGCAGCCTATTGTGGTCTCCAAAAATATACTCGACGGTATGTGGGAGCACAAGTCCATACTGGCACTTGCCGTCTCAGAGTGGAGGAATCACCCAACCAACAATGAAAGCAACAGTTACCAGGTTTTACGACGCCGGAATACGTCTCTAGCCTAGACCTCTAGATGTTGTGCGTTAGGTTCCAAAGCATTGTTAGATTCATTAAATTTATTTTAATTTGATCTTGCTTAACAATTTGCCTTTCAGGTTCACCGCGTGATGTGTATACAATTCCTAAAATGTAGTCTAAGATGATAAACAAACATTTAATCTTCTTTTGGCAATTAAAATCCTAGCTACTAAGGAAAGAAAGTTGAGAATCTTTCTGCAAAGAGCACAGAGCACACGCTAAATGCACTGTCCTAAATCAAACCAAGCAGTTGAAATGCAAATGCACATGCATGTATTTGTTTTCAGCCTTCTTAATGTATGAATGATGATAAGAAAGCTATGTGCAAATCTGAATTACTTTTAAAGCAACAATACTCAACAAATTTCTTTTCAAAATGGAGTGAAGGTAAGAGAGACACTTTGCGATTTTGAAATGAAAATTGCTTTTCGACCCTTTAAAAACTACTAATTCAAATCATATGCAATAGTAACTATATAATAGACTATCAAGAACAATGGGATTTTCTTCTAAAACTGAAAACGACAGCTACGACACTTTGAGATCTAGAAACGACAGTTCGACTATGCTACTTTTTTGCAAAAGAGGACTGAAAATGGCACACAATACATAAAAACACTTACAGTTCTTTGCACTAAGGAGGCGGAATAATGCAAGAGTAGGGGGTTTTCACAGAGATACACTAACTACAGACAACAAAACTCCTGAATAGGACTGAAAACAGTGAGAAAAAACCACAGTCTGAAGGTAAAGTTAACCTTCCCTGACCATTGCACATGTCACACTGTGAATTCAGTATGCAGTGCACCTACTGCTCTCGGGAAGTGCGATGCATACAGTTTGCCTTGAAGGCAGGGTGCGATGGTACCAGTGTGAGACTTTAAACAAGTTTTCACTCACAGTTTGCAATTAAATTCAAGGATTTAGGCCGAGTAAGTAATGTTCAGTATATGTAAAACACAGGGGTGATCTAAAGAGGTTACTAGAGCCACCACTTAGAGCAATTAGACTGTTTGCAGATCGATTGTTTAATTCATAAACAAAACCTGGAGATAGACAGAAGCAACATTGATCTACTTTTCATTTGTATAACAAATGCAGTTCGAAGGCTAGCTGGCTTGGCTTCAGGCTCCGTCTGTAAGTTTATAAAAGAAACAAAGATAGATACGCTAACAAATAATCTAGTCGCTCCCTAGCGGAGTCGCCATTTTGTTACCGGGAATAGTGTCCACTTAGATGCTGCTATTCCCACTAAGATTGGTGGCTATCTTAGAAACAAACAAGTAAAGTCTACTTTCGCTTTCCTTTATGAAAATAGATAGGAGTGGAACAAAGGAGACCAAACTTAGTCTTGCGCTCGATTTCCTCTCCTTCTTGATAGAGCCTTGCCGCTTCTGCATCACAACAACATACTACTACCGAAGAACACAGATCTATATTCATAAATAACACATGACCAGATGTGTGTTAACCATACAAATGCATATATAATGAAACATACAAGAATATGGAGGAAAACTTGAATAGCTTT
>APFE030263857.1:146349-213614 GCA_000404065.3 Pinus taeda
GATAGGGCGGCAGACACGGCTTCCTAAGGATAAAGGATGCAACCTATTGTGGTCTCCCAAAATATACTCGACGGTACATGGGGGCACAAGTCCGTACTGGCACTTTGACGTCTCATAGTGGAGGAATCACCCAACCAACAATGAAAACAACAGTTACCAGGTTTTATGACGCCGAAATACGTCTCTAGCCTAGACCTCTAGATGTTGTGCGTTAGGTTCCAAAGTGTTGTTAGATTCATTAAATTTATTTTAAGTTGATCTTGCTTAAAAAATTTCCTTACAGGTTCACCGCGTGATTTGTATACAATTCCTAAAATGCAGTCTAAGATGATAAACAAACATTTAATCTTCTTTTAGGCAATGAAAATCCTAGCTACTAAGGAAAGAAAGTTAAGAATCTTTCTGCAAAGAGCACAGAGCACACGCTAAATGCACTGTCCTAAATCAAACCAAGCAGGCAAAATGCAAATGCACATGCATGCATTTGTTTTCAGCCTTCTTAATGTATGAATGATGATAAGAAAGCTACGTGCAAATCTGAATTACTTTCAAAGCGACAATACTCAACAAATTTCTTTTCAAAATGAAGTGAAGGTAAGAGAGACACTTTGCAATTTCGAAATGAAAATTTCTTTTCGACACTTTAAAAGTATTAATTCAAATCATATGCAATAATAATTGTATAATCGACTATCAAGAACAATGGGATTGTCTTCTAAAACTGAAAACGACAGCTACGACACTTTCAGATCAAGAAACGACAGTTCGACTATGCTACTTTTCTAGAAAAGAGAACTGAAAATGGTGCACAATACATAAAAACACTTACAGTTCTTTGCACTATGGAGGTGGAATAATGTAAGAGAAGGGGGTTTTCACAGAGATACACTGACTACAGACAATAAAACTCCTGAATAGGACTGTAAACGGTGAAGAAAAACCAAAGTCTGAAGGTAAAGTTAACCTTCCCTGACCATCGCACCTGTCACACTGTGAATTCAGTATGTAGCGCACCTAGTGCACTTGGGAAGTGCGATGCATACAGTCTGCCTTGAAGGCAGGGTGTGATGGTACTAGTGTGAGACTTCAAACAAGTTTTTACTCACAATTTGCAATTCATTTCAGGGATTTAGGCCGAGTAAGTAATGTTCAGTATATGTAAAACACAAGGGTGATCTAAAGAGGTTACTAGAGCCACCACTTAGGGCAATTAGGCTGTTTGCAGATCGATTGTTTAATTCATAAACAAAACCTGGAGATAGACTGAAGAAGCATTGATCTACTTTGCATTTGTATAACAAATGTAGTTCAAAGGCTAGCTGGCTTGGCTTCAAGCTTCATCTATAAGTTTATAAAAGAAACAAAGATAGATAGGCTAACAAACAATCTAGTTGCTCCCCAACGGAGTCGCCATTTTGTTACCGGGAATAGTGTCCACTCGGATGCTGCTATTCCCACTAAGACTGGTAGCTATCTTGGAAACAAACAAGTAAAGTATACTTTCGTTTTCCTTTATGAAAATAGACAAGAGGGGAACCAAGGAGAACAAGTTTAGTCTTGCGCTTGATTTCCTCTCCTTCCTGATAGAGCTTTGCCGCTTCTTCTTTGTCTACCCAGCTTCAAAGAGCACCTGTGGAATCACAAAAACATACTATTATCGAAGAACAAAGATCTATATTCATAATAACACAGGACCAGATGTGTGTTAACCATACAAATGCATATATAAACAAGTACACAAGAATATGGAGGAAAACTTGAATAGCTTTATTAAGATGAAAAGTAGCAAGAGGATTACAACCATATGTTCTGACCCAGCATCATCCTCCAGCTACAAAGCCCTTATTCACCTCAAGTAAATCTTAGATCACCCAACACTATGAATGTACACCAGAAAACCAACAACACTTCTCTATAAGATACAAAATTCCAGCCTCTGGATCTCTGTGATGAGGGATCCATATATAGATGATTACAGAGAGGTGAGTCATCTTTTTGGATCTTGATTAGTGTCTTCTCTCTTATAGTTCCTGCTTCCACTTGGAGAATGATGATCTCTTACTCATCCCTGGTCGAAAATGGAGTGGAAAGTGTCAAAGGGGAAGCTCCTGGAATATTCCATGATCTTCCGCCTCGCATTTTTGTCCCTGCCATTTTTCCATTCCCGACCATTGCACCCTACATAGGAGCAAATCAGTATGCATCGCACCCTGTACATTGGGAAGGTGATATGCATCGCACCCTCTACATTGAGCTTTCAATATGGTCCAGTTTTGACCATTTATGAGCAGTTTTCACTGGAGAACTTCTGGGAGATGATGTAATCAGTTGACCTTGTTCCTTTAGGCAGTGAAGCAACAATTTTAGGGACTTAGGAGCCCTCATTTTATGGACATTTATGATTGGGGTTGAAGTGCCCAAAAATGTCTATAACAATGGTAGCTTTGGAAATCTCTCCATAAGACTGTCCATAGTTAAGGCCCAAATAATTAGGCCTTTTCTCAACCATTATTTTCTCAACAATACCTTGTACATGTTTGCCCAATCCTTTTCCTTGATAGCCCATCTTGGACATTAGCTTGGAACCTATGCCTCTAGTATGTTTTTCAAAAGAACCAATACAAGCATTCTTAGAAGAATTTTAATACAAATAGGAATGATTTACCTCTTCTTCAAGCTGATACTTGGCCAAGGCTTCTTTCACAACAAAGAGTTCTGACTCCAACTCATGCATCCATTTCAGGTTCATACATGCAATATGAAGTTGCCTCTCCATTTCCTGCAATTTGTCATAAAGCATTTGCTTCTCTTCCTCCACAGAATTCAACTGCTCTCTATGTATGTTACTCTTCCTTCCATCCTCATACATTACCAGATCCATCATGGTGGACAAATCTTGCTTCATCTCTCCATTAAAGGAACTTTGGGAGCAAGAATAATTTGAGAACTCACTTGTAGAAGTTTTCATTTTCAAAATGCACAAAAGAACTTCAAACAAGACTATTAATGAGCTTACTCAAACAACCATTTGCAACAACCTCTTATGCTTCAAGGATCACCTTGAGGTCCTTTGGGATAGAAGTATTCCTTAAGCCCTTATTCCTTCTTGTCCTTCCTAGACTAAGCTATCACTAGCTTTCCCTTCACCTCTACAAACTCAAACAATAGTCAGTCTGCAACCAAGCATACAATCAATGAGGCAACTAATCCTTGACTGTCAAAACACCTTTCAAACAAGCAAACTTTGCCCTGTCAATCAAGCATTCTGTTACAACCTTATTTGAAGGTGGGGTTAATCAACCTTAAGCTCTAATACCACCTGATCTGAAAAAGGTGCTCTTAGGCTTCTTGTATAACTTACAAGAACCTCTCCAACTTCCAAAGCCTTAACTTTTACCCAGTCTATTTGATCAACCAATGCAGAAATAAGAAATGCTTGACAATATGGGTGTGTGCTTGTATTTATTTTTAGCTGATTATTTACTTTAGAATCTATTGTTTGTGCTGATATGGAAAGGTACTTAAACTGATATATAAATGCATATAATAGTAGTTAAAGCGTCAATAAAAACAAACACATAAGACAAAAATATAATATGGAGTTCACCCTTATATCTTGGGCTACATCTCCTTGAGCTCTAATCAACTCAATTAGGCTCTCTGCGATTATGGCAATAGTTCTTTTGCAAGTGCCTAAACTTAACTCCAATGTTTTATACAGGAACATTGGGCTCAGAACACCATCTTATCCCTTGGCTCTTGGAGCTCTTCAGCTTTCTAGCTCTAGCTCTTTGCTCTAGCTCTGACTCTTGCTCTGGTTGTGGCTCTGACTCTAGCTCTAGCTCTGTGGCTCCGACTCTGGTTCTAGCTCTTAGCTCTCGCTTTTGGCACTTGCTCTGGCTCTTGGCTCTAGCTCTTGCTTTGGTTGTGGCTCTAACTCTAGCTTTGGCTCTGTGGCTCTGGCTCTGGTTCTGGCTCTCAGCTCTCACTTCTGGCACTCGCTCTGGCTCTAGCTCTATCCCTTGCTCTAGTTGTTGCTCTGACTCTAGCTCTAGCTCTGTGGCTTTGGCTCTGGTTCTGGCTCTCAGCGCTCGCTTTTGGCACTCGCTCTGGCCTTTTTAAGCTCTTTCACTTGGCCTTTGTATGCCTCTATGAATTGCTCGACCTCCAAGCAACTCTGACAATAATATGCTGTTGTCAATTGAGCTCTCTGGATTTTCCACTCTACCTCCGAGTGACTCCCCATACTCTTTGCGCATTCAGCATCTTCTCATTGTTTGCTTTTCCCCCCCTTTTACTCTCTGTCTATTTGTGGCTCTTAGAACCATTCCATTCCCTGAATGTTCATTTCCTCTCACGACTCTTCGGATCACCTGCCTCAGTGGTGGAATTCCCTGCTTTGTGGCATCATCACTGCAACACTTCATAGAGAGGTGGCCACTTGTCTCCTAACGAGCTGAGCCAACCCTTCCTCAAATGGTTCGTTACTTCGGTTACTCTATGAAATGATTCATTTGCCAACTCAACGGTCCAATCAGACTTCAAAATTTATGTGTTGAAGCTTATTTTCTCCATCGAATCTAGTTTCCCATCGTGCGCAATCTCCATCGTTGGATCTAGGGCCTCCAGATCCTATGGTTATCACTCTTATCACACGGTTGACTTGCTTGACTGTTAGACCACAATGAGAGTGGTTTTCTCTCTCATCCACCGGACATGCATCAATCAACATATGGAATCGCTCGTTCTCCTGATAAACCCGCTTACCATGTGAAACGCCTCCAATATTCCGCCGGTTATGAAGTGCGGGACCCGCCTATCGCTTTAGCGTTTTCCCCACAGTTCTCTGGCTTCCCTTATGACCGAGTGCTCGGGGCTTTCCCTTCTCGAGGGGTTTTGCCCAGCAATGCGCAATTAGCATTTTTCCTTAGAAGCAACCTCCATTTTCTGGTTTGAGCCTCCTAACTGCCATTTTTGCACCATGCACAGTCCCCATGGGCCACTGATCAATGTGCTTTGACTGAAGGTCCTCGTTGCTCTATGCTGGCTACAAATTATCATTGTTCAAAGGTTATTTCTAATAGGCTTCAACATCCGTAAGACTTTAAACTTCGGTATGATCTTTTACAGAGTTCAGGTAGCTTTAAGAGAGTTTAAGGAACCAATTTCGGATCATTCCATCAACGTCTTATTCATTCTTTCTACAACTCCATTTTGCTCAGGTGTGTATGGAGTAGTCTTCCGTCATGCTATAGCACACTTCTTATAGAATTCTTCAAATTCTGTGCTGCAAAACTCTCCACTGTTATCTAATCTCAACACCTTTATCTTCTTCTTTGTCTGGTTTTCCACCAAAACCTTAAATTCTTGAAACCTGTCAAAGACTTCATATTTCTTCTTAAGGAAATATATTCATGTAGTCCTTGAGAAGTCATCTACAAATGATACATAGTACACAAACTTATCCAGTGATGGAACCTTCAGAGGTCCAAACAGATCATTGTGCAAAAGCTTTAATATTTGTTTCACCCTCTTACCACCAGAGGGGAAGCTCACCTGATTCTGCTTCCCATATACACAATTTTCACAGAAATCAAAATCCAAAGAACTATTACTCATACCTTCTACCATACCTTTACCATGAAGTATTCGAAGGCCCTTCTCTCCAATATGTCCAAGCCTTTGATGCCACACCATGGTCTTCTCTCCAAAGACCACTATATTTTCTTGTCCACTTTCAAGAACCACAAAATTGTTGCACCCATCAACAATAGTGCTACCTTGCAGCTTCTACAGAGTTCCAATCTGAGCATCAATACCAGTGCTCCCCGAACAATCTTGCAGTTATCCTTCTTGAACATTTTTTTTACACCTCCATCATCCAACTTGCTTACAGAAATCAGATTTATGGCCAATCCAGGAATATGCAGAACACCCGGAAGTGTTCTAACCCTTCCACCTTGCAACTTCAACTTTAATTTTTTGTGACCAACGATTCTAACTTTCATATCATCCCATAAAAAGACATCACCGCCATCGTATTTCTCATACTCATAGAACCACTCTCTATGGGGAGGGAAGTGAAATGATGCACTTGAGTCAATCAACCATGCCTCATGATCTACATGTGTACTTGAAGAAGCCAATTACACATCCCCACCTTCATCTGAGGTGGTTTTTTCCTCTGAAGAAGGAGTGTCATCAGATCCCTTTCCTTTGTCAGGAGCTTTAGACTTACAATCCCTTTTGTAGCTCCCTTCCTTTCTACATTTCTATAAAACTACCTTTATAGGTTTTCCTAGAGATTTAGATCTCCCTCTAGATTTAGATCTCCCTCTAGATTTAGATCTCCCACTCGATGAATTATTTTTATTTCTGTTCTGGGACTGTCCCCGTATAGACAAGCCATCACCATTCTGGCTCTCCATATTTTTTTGTCTCATCTCCTCCCTCAACAAGGATGAGATTATTTCATCAAAATTCAAGTCAGTTGCATTTCTACCTATTGAAATAACCAAACTATCCCACGAATATGGTAAAGAACACAACAAACTGATGCACTTATCTTCATCTGAAATTTTAATATCAATAGATAATAACTGACTTACCACAGTATTAAATGCATTCAGATGTTCCGTCACTGAGTCTCCATATTTCCTCCTGAGGTTATACAACTTTTTATATAGGAACAATTTATTCATCAGAGACATAGATTGGTACAAAGTCCCTAACTTGTCCCATAAATCCATTGGCGTAACTTCCCCTGATACATTTGGCAATACTGAATCTGAGAGACACAATTGTATTGTGATATTAGCCTTTCGATCCAATTTCTTCCATTCTTCATCGAACACTCCCATTCGTTTAGTACCTAGATCTATCGTGATCCACTGATATTTATTTTCCAAGAGATCCTCCATCTTAAGTTTCCAATACTCAAAACTCTGACCATTAAATTTCTCAATCTCTGTCTCACCACTGAATCGATCCCGTAAATATCCCATTGAACACAATATACCACAGGCCTGAGTGAAACCCATCAGCAACAAAGGCATCCCTTTGAAGCCAAAACAACTCTGACACCAAATGTATGTTTTAACAACATACAGAAATTATCTGCATAAAAATTCTAAAAAAAAAAAAATAAGTAATGTGAGAGCGTAACACATAAAAAAAATATACACAAAGATTTTCCCCTATATCCCAAAACCGGGACTACTATATTGATTTTTCATTATGTTCCATTCAATGTTACAATACATATTTATACATGTTGAAGCTTCCAATACCATGGACAGAAAACCATTGCATCGAAAACCATGGACCGAAAACCATCACGTCCAAAACCATGTGTCTAAACCATGCACAAAACCATAGGTAGGTCCACCCAACCTAATATCCCCTGGAAAGAGGGGGGGCTATCGCCCACCCTATGATCCCCCTATTGTGGAATCAGCACAACGAAGGGGGGGCTATGCCCCCCTCTAACCCCCTAGTTAACTATGTGGTCTAGTCGTGGAAGGAATATAACACAACCGAACATGAGCAAGACATTTTTTATATGAGGTTGTTTGTTCAATCTCTTGAGGGAAATGTCAGAACCCGATTTAGGAAGTTACCTGGAAATTCCATTAGATCTTGGGAAGATTTAACAAATATAATTAAAAACCAATGGGGCATGAAGAAATATGTTCTTTACTTTTTGAATAAGTTTGAAGAACTTGAAAGAAACTTTGGTGAAGTTGTATCTGATTTTATTAAAATGTTCAACAAAAATTACCATAAGATGCCCTTGATTGCAAACCCCCCGTAGCAGCAACCAAATCTAGGTTTTAAAAATCCTTTGAAGATGATTTTGTTGTAATGTTAAGAGAAATATCTTCAAGGACTCTTGAAGACATGCAAACTAATGCAATAGAAGTGGAAGTAAATAGGGCTTCCTTAACCAGTTTAAAAGATAAAGAGGAAAAGACACAAAGAAAGCTTAAATCTAGTCAAGACACCTCTACTTCTTCAAAGGCTAAATCTGAAAATTCTAAAATTGATGAGATCACTTCACTTCTTATAAATCTATCCAATAGAATTTCCAATATTGAGACTCAACCTAGAGTAGTTCAAGAGATAGTCACTCGACCTCAAAATCAAAATCAAGGCCAATACAAAAGAACTCCACAATTACAAAATTCTTCAAAGACCTACTAATGCTCAGTAGGTTACAAATCCTTCACTGATAGATGATCAACAACCTGATGACAATACCATGACTATCACTAAAGACATTAATAATATGGATACCTCTTCTGGTCAGACCATTATTATTCCTCTTTCACAACATAAGCAAGTTCAAGAAGATCAATAATCCTCACAAGATTCCAAATATCATGCCATCTCTCAATTCCTAATTGTAGAGATGAACAAAAGATATGATCTTACACCTAGACCTAGCCCTGGAATACATCCTACGGAAACTCCAACAATTGAACCTCATACCAAATTTGTTGAAACTTAGACAACTACTATTCAGCTATTAAATCAGCCAACTGATACAAGTCAAATTGAAAAAACTCTCTTAACTACATTTAATGTTGAAAAGGAGTCAGAAAGAGTTAAGATCCATATGCCACTTTCAAACCTATCAAAAAACTGTGGGTATAAAAATCAAGTTTCCAAATGGATACAAAACACCTCTATTGATGTTGAAAGTTATGTTATTAGCCTTCAAGATGAAAAATCTGCAGTTGTCTTTGGTCCTAGCTTAGATACAGTAGATGAAATAATACCCCTTTCTATGTGACACTAAAGACAAATGACTCCATGCTCTACAACTGTATGCTTTATTCTGGAGCATCATACAATCTCATGCCAAAAACCATCATGGATCATTTAAATCCTGACATAACTAGATCCTATCATGGTTTGTAGACCTTTGATTCCAAAAGGGTACCTTGTCTAGGATTGATTAAGGATTTAGTAGTCTCTCTTGCCCAAATCCCAATAAAAATCATAGTATTAGATATTATTGTCAGTAACATCCCTCCCAAATTTGGAAAGCTCCTTTCAAGGTCTTGCTGTGCCAAATTAGGGGGAACTCTTGAGATGGACATGTCTTATGCCACTATTCCAGTTTATGGGGGAGAACAACTTAGGTTGTATAGAGAGGTTATATTTGTGCACACCAAAGAACTACCCCATCTATGTTATTGATCAATATTTTGGCTATTTTCATCAATCTTAAAATCAAACTGATGTATGGAAGCTTTTCTTTCACGGTTCTTGTACAAAGGATGGAGTAGGGGTTGGGGTAGTACTAATATCACCAAAAAAAGAAAACATTGCACACCAATGTAAACTTAATTTTGAAGTTACCAAGAATGTAGCACAATATGAGGCTTTCCTTCTAGGACTATAGTTAGCCAAGAGTTTAAAGGTACACAACCTGAGTGTTTTCACTGACTCAGAGCTAATTGTAAGACAAGTTATAAATATTTTCCAAACAAAGAAACCTAGGATTAGGTCTTATCGAAATGAGGTTTGGGATTCCATTGAAAATTTCTTTGATGCCTTCAACATAACTTATGCCCCTAGAAATGAAAACATACATGAAGATTCTTTGAATGTTTCTGCAAGCTCATTAACAATCATCATCAAACAAAACTGTTATACCAAATCCAGGTCAAACACAGGCCATCTATACTCAATAACCAGAACCATTCGCAGGTGTTTGAGGATGATGAACAACTAAAATATTTCCTTCAACTTGTAGGTGAATTTTATCTTCTGCAAATTGATGAAGACAATCTTGATATGGTCAATCCCCAAGCTGTTGATGATCCAGAATTAAATTCCAATATTGTAGATCATGACATCATACATTTATCAAACAACTTCATTCGTAAAGGGTTAATTCCTTTAGAGAAATTATTTGATTATAATGATGTCCCTCGAAAATCTCCGTCCACTTCTCCTAAAGATGACATAGAAGAAATCAGTATTGAAACCCAAGGACAAGTGTAAAATATAAAAATCACTACAACTTTAGCCCCATATGTTAAAAATGAATATATTAAGTTACTCAAAAAAATACAATGATTTTTTTGCTTGGTCCTATGTTGAAATTAAAACTTATGATACATCCCTCATTGAACATAAGATCCCACTAAAAACTGAAGCTAGACCCTACCAGCAAAAACTGAGAAGAATTTATCAAGTTCTTCTACCAACTCTTGAGAAAGATCTTAAGAAAATGTTAGATGCACAAATTATGTTGGCGTTATGATGCATGTGTTGTACTTGATGGCAACCCACTTGTAGCAGAACAAGTCACTTGTACATGGTAACTAGATGAATCTACAGAAGAGATATCAGATGTGACAGAATGCATGACAGTAGTATTTATAGATGTGATGAAATGCGGGGAAGCTTCAAGGAATCAGTTCACAAGGCAACTATCTTAGATGAAAGATCACAATATAACAGGTGAACAACAAAGAAGAAGAAAGAAAACTATACATGTAGGTTCATTATATATCAAGTCGCGTATAAGAACAAGGTATATGCAAGTTCACCATAGACCAAGTCGCATATATGTACACACACAATTTCACAGAAGGGAAAGCATGTACATGTTGGAAAACTAAGTTTCAGTCCTTGGTATTGGTCCATTTTATTTGGTCCATAGTATTTTGGTCCATGGTATTGGTCTGAGGTATTGACCCTAGGTATTGATCCAAGGTATTGATCCTAATTGGTTTTGGTCCATGGTATTCAGCAAGGCCTAAAACTATAAAAGGAGGAGAAGATCATTAGGCCAAGAAAAAAAAAGAAGAAGCATAAGATATCTGATAAAGTGTGAGATCAAGTATGCAGGTTATGGGTTTATGATGCTCAGCTTGATCTGAACCAATGAGGAGCCTTAGCAGTTGATGGTTGACAAGATCTAATGATCAATCAGGATCTTAAAACATGGAATGAATAATCTTTATATGGTTTGTTCATATTTATTCTAGATTTGTATACTGATGCATGTTTTGATCTATAAATATTATGATCTAGTTACAACTGAAGTCTGGAATAGATGAAAATTTATGAATGAATATTTACAGATGTATAAGCGGGTTGACCTTGGTAAAATTGTGTATACACGCATGTCTGACACATCGAAGTAGCATATATCTTGTGATCTATGATTTTTGATGTTGTAATTGGTACTGGGTGTTGATGTAGAGTTTTGGGTTTTACATTATGTTCTGGTGACTATTTTTCTGGTGACAGTATTCTTCTTATTCATATTGGTTTATTGTGATTAGCTTCAGTATTGATGGATGAAATCTAATGATGGATCAGGATCATAATGATTTATTGTTATGTGATCTGATAATGGATGGGTTAGACCTAATCACTAACACATGTTTCATCCTCTATATCTGACTATGTTCGAAGTCTAGAAGTGTAGAAAAGTATTTGTAGAGCTACATGCAGGTTTGCTTCAGGGATGTTGCGTATACATGCAGGTTGGCTTCTTCCAAAAGGCGTATACCTTCTAAAACATGCTCTTTAAGATTACAACTGATTCTGAATGATAATGTAACTTAGATCTGTGCATTGGTTACAATGATCTATCTATAGAAGTTGATTGGTTAAAGTATGAATGATTCAGTTGTGTCAGAGGTTCAGAGATTGTCAGTGATTGATTGAGTTTGGTTGATTCAGATTGAGTCTCAGTGATTTGATAATATAGATGTATTGTAGTGGTGATTGATTTGAGCTTCATATGTTACTGATGGGTCCAGTATGAAAATTGGATGAAACTGTTAGCCTCCTGCTGCAGCAGGTTATCCATCTTTCATGATCGACATTTTTACATGCCAAATATGTCATTCTTTGCATGCTGCAATGTTCCATATTTGCTACAGAAACTAAAAAAGGATGCCATGAGAATGTGCCAGTTCAAATGCCACTGCTGTGTTCCAATTTTGATGTACTATTCCATTTTTCAAGAATTTTCAATTAAAGGGAGGTCCAAACAGTTTAATCTTGGTCTCCCTAGGTTTGAATCTCCTGTTTTAGAATATAGAGAAACACCATATGTCCAAACAGCTTAATCTTGGCAGAATCTTAGACATGTTGAGAAGCAAGGGTGCTCAACAGCTTAATCTGAGCCCCTGGAAGCTATAAGGGCAGATTTAGATAGGAGAACAGTGAAAAGAAAAAAGTTGAAAAGCTGGGTTTGCTAGTTCAAGTGCACCCAAACCAAAAGAAGAAAAAATGCTAGGTAAGTAGGTCGGGTAGGTAGTTTTGTGGTTGCAGAATCAATGATCGTGATTAGTTTTGTGTTTTCAAGTGTTATATTTATTCAAATCACAAATGCAAGGCAAAGGTCCATTCAGAGAAAGTCAAGCGAGGCATGTCTAACTCCCCCTTCTTCATATTCACGAAATCATTCACTAACTTCCCTAAATAGGTCAAGATCTGCTTGATATCTCTTAAATCCATCATGTTTCATATCATTTCCCTTAGTAAAGACTTGCTTTACTTAAGGAGTGTTCATGTGTCCTCTACAAAGTTCTACCTCCCCTTTTAATCCTAAGATCTCTAAACTTAGCGCTTTCTTATCACAACCCATATTAATTTCTAACTCTACTATGTAAATCCCTATTTTCCCTTCCCCTATTAAAACTATGTTAAATAATTCCCCTATATACATATCCCCTCCCCTTGGCTGAAAATTAACCATAAGTACACTTGGGAATTGCTAAGTTTGCCTGAAACATAGCAAGAACCCTCATTTTTCCCCTTTAAAACCATCTTCCAATGCAATGGACTCCTTGCAAAGCATGAAATTCCTCTTTTTAGGTTATTGGACCTCTTCCGAGGCCTCAAATACTCTTCAAAATCATATATACCCTTCTTCCAATCACAATAACCCTTGCCGACCGCCTTACCATTCTTCTGATCCCTTTGGATTCCCCTCCGACGCGATTATCGTAGTCGGAGGTCTCAAAGGTAATGTTGCTTGTCTTTTGTTCTCCTCGATGGATGCTCTGCTGATTCCATTTCGCAATTGGCATATCGCAATACTATATGCCACATATATATGCCCCTTCCCCTTTTAGCCGATGCGATATCACAAGTCGGCAATCGGTGGTCGCAAGAGTCATGTTCCCAAAATGCATGCCTCTTCCTTTTGCTCCGATGCGACATTGCCATTGCATCAAGAGAGCATATCGCATCACAAATACTTCCTCTCCGCATGCCTCAATTTATTCATATATTTCGTTAAAACATGGTTTATCACTAAGGCATGTTTCATTGCAAATTCATCGCAAATCGCAGCATTTCAGTTATCACTATCGCATCGCTAAAACATATAAGGCACATCACCATCCAATGCCCTTCCACGCCCCCTACCACGTCAGCCTGCCACGTCACCCCGCTGACATCATCTGCCATACCAGGACCCACCGCTGACGTCATGCTGACTTCACCCACCAAAGAAGGGCGCGCAAGCACGAAAAGGCATCTTAGGAGGCCTGGATTCAAATTCTGAGGCAATTTTTGGTGCGCGATTAGCGCTTAGCGCTTAGCGCTAATCGTGCATCGCTACGGGAAATGGGCCAAAGTGAAAATCCCCTTCTCCAGCACAGGTTTCAGCAGTCCTTTCGGCCCAAAAAAGGGAAAAATACAGCAAATCAAACAATTAAAGAGTATCAGAGAGGGAAAGCTAATTTCACGTCAAAATGGAGCCTAGTTGTGGTGAAGTGTATCAGTGAAGATTTTCTCAGGGCTCGAGGCGAATAAAACATTAAAAGAAATCCTTAAAAGTCAAGAAGCAGTTAAGGAACCATTCAAAGCTCATCATCATAGTGACTGCACACTAAAACTCACATAAGATCAGTGGACCAAAGCTCAAAGCACAGTTATTGCAAAAGCACTGCACCAAGTCAGAGAGGACACTACATTAACTATTTTTTATCCAACTGCTTCTGGTGCAGCTCAATAGATATTTTATTTGCATTTAATTTCAGCACAAGTTTAGATTTAAAAGCTTTTCCCGCAGACCTATTTAGGTCAGCTGTAATAAATACTTTTGGATATTTTACCTATAAAGACCGCCCTGAGCAATGTAATGAGGGATGGTTTTCTGTTGGTTGGATGTTTTGCTTAAGCAGAGACTCGCACTATATATCTGATAATTTCTATAATCAAAGACTGCTTACAAGCTTGGAGAATGAATTGTTTACTGTGTTTAATGGTTGAAGAGTGACTATGGAATTCTTGTGCTGGTACATGACCCAATAAGTGCTTCTTACCTCTGTTTTCCATTCATAACTCATTGTCGAAACAGCAGAAAGAAAGATTAGCTTAGAACTTGTTTAATTGCACTCTATGCTCAACTTCTGTTATTTCTTTATTTTTTTCATTTGTTTTAGGCATAAATATGTAATCCACATGGATCATATTTTCCCTAATTCACCATGTATGACAGTTATCAAGGGATTCTTAACTGCCCCTAGATAGAGCTCCTTTTCCTTCCCTCTGTTAAGCTGATTTAGAGATTCTTAATTGCCTCTCATTCCTTACATTTCACTCCATCTCTTTAGCTTGAAGGTTGTTTCATGTGCAGCTACCTTGCTCCATGTTCCTCTTGTGATCAAGAAAGCATACCTGCGGTCCTACTCCTTGACTCCATGCCCAATGTTTTGAAACTTATCACTCTATGCATGCCTCTCTTCTTGAAAGCATCTTCCTTCCATTCAAACACCATCCAAACATAAACAAAACCCATTGAACCCAATAACTAGCCTAAAATCATCATCAACAAAGCTAAATCATCAAGAGAGAGCCCTCTCTGATTGCAGGTGGGCTAGAACCTGCAATCCAAAGATTGGTTTGTGGTTACCTCGGCCGTATCCCTTCAAGAGCTTAGGGACAACCTGAGTGATAACATAATGGCGACTCCGCTGGGAAAATCCTCAGATAAACTCTCACATCTAGTCCAAGCTCTGCTGAGGAAGAATATGTCCTTGAAAAAAGTTTCTATTTAACCAAAATTCTTAGAAAATTCTCCAACCAAACAGGCTAGAAGCTGGCTCCCAAGAGAAATAGATGATATACCAGGTCGAATCCAGACCCAAATCCCCCAGCTATTTTTGAAAATCCGAATTTAATCCCTAAGACCCTTAGGAAGAAAGAGCAACAAGAAGACTTTACTGCTTCTAGTCCGGAAATAGTTCAGCCAAGTTGTGTTCCGACCCTTGTCAAAGTTTTATTTCGTTCAACCCCAACTTCCCCTTATTCATCATCCACTTCTCTAGGCACCTCTTCTATACCTCCATCCTTTACTCATACTACCACTACTACTATCATCCGAGTTGTTGCAGTTGTTCCACTTATCCCTATTAATATGGCTAATAGAAATGCACCTTTGCAGCTCCCTGCAAATCCTGGGGCTATGCCTCGGGATTATCAGACGAAAATAATTTATTTTGATGGCACAAGTGCCTGCACGACCATTCAGCATACAAAGAAAATGCAGGATTACTTTGAGAGTTATGAGATTGACAATGAAAGTGTGAGAATGAAGATTTTTGTTCAAAGTTTAACATGTGACGTTAGGACTTGGTTTAGAGTACTCCCAGCCAATTCCATAGGAGACCCAAAAGCCTTATACCGGTCATTTATTAACAGATGGGAGAAAAAGAAAGACCCCTTGCACATATTATATGAATATGACACTATCAAAAGAGGCCCTTAGGAGACTGTTTTGGACTACTATGCAAGGTTCAATAATGTTTATAATGCAATACCACAGAACTTAAGACCTCCACCTGGTCTTGCTTTGTACAAATTCCCTAATGGTTTTGATGCTGAAATGGCTTGTCAGCTAAGGGAAAGAGCCCCTCAAAGCCTTGCAGAGATGCAAAATGTCGCTGTTAGTGTGGAGGCAAACCTAATTTCCAAAAGAAACAGAGCTAGAACTGAGAGAATAACTACCTTTAAGGAAGAACCCTCAGCCTTAGACCAGACGTTAGATGCTATTATCAATGGCATGCATAGGCTGGGAGACAGAGTAGAAAGTGTTGAGAGGAAATCAACATGGGAAGGACAACAGCCCAGCGCCATAAGGAACCCAAATTTTAGAAAGAGTCAGAAAACAAATGCTGGTAGGGCTAGCCCTGACCATGAGATTAGGCCCCCTTTCCAAGAAAACTACACAGAAGCATCCACATCCAGTGAGCCAAAGGAGGAGACTCAAATGAACTTGATAGATTCAAAAAATGAGCAACAAATTTTTCTGACTCAAGAAGACCAAGACTACCATGATGTAAATCAATTTCAGAATAAGTCTGGTGAGTATTTTTATTTTAAACAAGGTTATGATTCTGCTGTATATGAGGTCCACAAACAATATAAGATGAGAATAAGAACCATTGAAGTCCCTGCACCAACCAAAGCAAAGGACAACAAACAACCCAATAAGATTAAAGGCAAGGTTGTCATAACAGAACCAGCTGATATAACTGCCCCAAATCCGAACCAAGTGACTGTATAAGACATAAAAAAAACACAGCCTCCTATTGATCAGCCTCTACCTCCTTCTTCCTCAAAAGAAAATTTGAACAACACTCCAAAAAACCTTCCCAAAACAGAAATACCACAAACTGTCATTCACCATAACATAGACAATCCAAAGGAAAACACAGAGAGTATTCTTGAAAAGGATAAATCTGCTACTATTAACGCAAAGATTCCATTAGAAAAACCATTCAATTTAGAAGCAGAGATTGGAAAACTTAAAATATCCATCCCCCTCTCAGGACTTGCCAAACATGATGTGTATAGGCAACAAATTCAAAGGTCACTTCAACTACCAGAGGTCAGGGATGATGTAAATGTTTTAGATGATACCCCTGAGCTGCTGTTTGGTCCAGAAGTTAATGGAAAAACAACATATGGATATGTTCCACCCTTTTATGTCAGTCTGCACATACATGAAAAAATCTTGCAAAATGCTATGTTTGACTCAGGTGCCTCACATAATCTTATGCCCAAAGCTTTAATGGAAAAGCTAAACCTTGATGTCACAAGACCCTACAAAGATCTATACTCCTTTGACTCAAGTCAGGTCAAGTGTTTAGGCTTAATCAAAGACCTTTGTGTGTCTTTAGTCTAGTTTCCCGACAAGAAAATCCTATTGGACATAGTAGTTACTGATATTCCACCAAAGTATGGCATGCTCTTATCAAGACCTTGGGGAGAAAAACTCCAAGGATCTCTCCAACTCGACCTCTCTTATGCCACTATTTCTATCTTTGGACAACCAAAGAGACTGTACAGAGAAACACTCATGAAGTATGTGGTAAGTAGTGAGGAAAAGCCCCAAAATTTTCCAGTTTACTCAATCCATTTTGATATGGATTCATTTATTCTTTTCAATGATGAAACAAGTCCTCCAACTAATGAAAAGCCTTTAGCTTTGGAGCTAGAAAAATGCAAAAACGTGGAATCAGTTGCCCATGCCCCAGAAACTATCAAAACAATCAATGCAACCAGCAAACAAGAAGAACCTCCCGAAACAGAAAATTCAAATCTGCCCACTCCTAAAATGGTTGAAACTCTCAACACTAGTCAAGAGCAAGAGATCCTATGGCACATAGAGTTTGATGGTTGTTACATAGTATTCTGTCACCGTCCCTGTTACCCCTTCTCCCGTACATTGGAGGACCTATTCCGGGACCTATGAGAAGTGACATGACTTGCAAACACTTGCTTTGTAACCCTTAAAGTATGTATTCTACATGCCCTGAAGACACCTTCTGCAAAATACCCAAAAATGTATCCCTTTCTCCATTGGCGTTGTTCCACAGTGTATTCCTCATGCCAATGGGGTAAATCCTCCAAAGAGGGCACGCCAGCTGGCGCTCTGTCCCAGAGTCACACTAGCGCCAACCCAGTTGGGTACAGTTTTTAACCATCAAACTTCCGAAGGTTCCTTCCACCTTATCCATTTACTATTTCCAGTTTGGATTGATTCAATTGGGCTTCATATCTCCCAAGGAGGGAAGTAGTTATCCACATCTCATGGAAGCTTCCTAATGATAAGGAAAATCCCATGAATGAAGTGGATGGTCTTATCTACTTTTCCTATCCCTATATAAGCTTGTTCTTTCCCATTTGACAAGCTAGCTAGTAATTCTTGGTTAATAATTCTACTTTTCAAGCTCCCAAAGTCTGAGGATTGCTAAGCTCATCTTGTAAGAGGCCTTGTGTACCCCTATGAGGCTAAATCTTTAAGGAGGAGATCCATGTCCAAGTGATCAAGGAGAGAGACGCTTGTTCCCATCCCCTATAAGATTTACAAGGCATGTGTTGCTGATTCACCCAGCCAAAGGAGGATTTGATGTCATAACTTGGTTGTATTCTCTTTTGTTTTTCAATAATAATAAACGACTATCATTATGGTTCCACTCATGTGTCTTTACTATGATGTTTGAGTTGTATCCTTTCTGACTGATACATAGTTGCATTTCCTGGATTTTATGCTTGTATTTGTTTTGTTCTTTGCATGCGCAAGTGTCTATTCACGGAGATCGTGAGGATTGTGATCAGCTGAAGTGAAAGAACGGAAGCAACGACCATTCTATGAATATAAGCATTGGATTCGAGGTAGGCTCTCATCGCTGGCCTTTACTTTGCAATTAGGAACGTGTGTGTTAGCGTTGTTTGATTGTTGCTAGACCTCAGTTAGGCTAGTGGGATTGCCTTTGTCCGTAGAGGGGATTTACCTACACAACAATTTGGCGACTCCGTTTGGCAGTTCTTTATCTTGTCTTGTTCTTTGTTTTGCAAACTATTAGACAGAGTCTGAAGTCTAGCCAGATAGCCTTCGAAATGCTATTTATTTGCATTAGCAAAGTAGATCAATGCTACTTCAGTCCATCTCCGGTTGGTTTGCAAACTGAACGACTTGGGACTAGCCTTGTTCCTTGATTGTTTCCTTGGTTTCTCCCGCTTGTTTTGCTTTATGGGTTGGATACCTCTGTTGTTTTTTCCTCTTGAGAGTACTTAAGGATTGTTGGTTTAGCCTTGGCTCTTGTGTTTTTTATATTTTCCATATAAAACTCGACTGGCGCTAGTTTATAGCTTGACAGTCGCGCCAATTGGCGCAAGTTGCACATTGACAACCCGCGCCAATCCTGAAAGGCGCTAGTTGCAGCCTGACAATTGCGCCAGGCCTGTAAAATTTTGAAGTTTGCTTGGTTCTTCATGTTTTGAGCTTTGGTTTCATCCTAAGTGCCTTTACCAAACTACTTTGATGTGTTGGAGTGTGATTTGACTGGTGTCGATCGCTACCCTCTGGGCATTTGCTTTTTTCTACCGATTTCGCATTTTTAGCCCTAGGGCATCTAGTGGCCTTGTGAATCGAGCCTTCCTAAGGTGTTTCAATCTTTTCGTTATCCAGTTAACTCTCTTGCTTGCTCCTTTACACTTGTTTGGTAGTCGTGAATCATTTCGTTGCGTTATTTAGGTGATTTGCTTCGTCTTCACTAGAATTCTGCTTCGTCTCACTTTGAGCCTAGATTACACGACTCATTTGTGTTTTTGGGACTTTTCTCATTTTTGAGGGATTTCTCTATGATTTTAGGGAACTGAATGTGCTTGCATTGAGTAGGATTTTTTTGTTGTCATTTCTCAAAGTTTTTTAATGCATTTTGCCATCAACAAAAAGGAAAAATCTCTTTTGCTTTGAATTGGTTAATGAAAATTAGAACTTTTCATTTCGATTAGTGATTAGTGATCTTAAAGAAAAGTTTGTTAATTCACATTAGATGAATTAGGGAATTTATTTGTAGTTTTTTTATCGTTTTGTTTGCATGAAAGCTTTTGAACTCTCTCGTAATTAGAATTCATCGAATGGAATGACATGTTTTGGCATATAGATTGCATTTAGTGATTTTGAGAGATTACATATGGTAGGACCTGAAAACTGAAACCTAACAGAAGATCAACTTTAAAATAAACCGAATGAATCTAACAACACATTGGAACATAACGCTCACATTCTAGAGGTCTAGGCTAGAGACGTGCTCCGACATCATTAAACCTAGTCACTTTTGTTTCCACTCAAAGTTGGGTGATTCCTCCTTTTGTGACTCAACTGTGGTCTAGTATGGACTTTTTCTCCCATGTACTATCGAGTATATGGGGAGACCCCACTAGGTTATCATCCTTGATCCACAGGAAGCCGTGTTTGCCGCCTTACAACCCGTAATGCGCCGAACACAGCATTCGGGAAGATTGACTGCCGTACGGAAAGTCCTTGGTTTTCATATGATTGCTAAGGTGTATATGCAGTTTTACGGATTATGTGATAAACCTTTTACCTAGTTCTCCAGATTAGTCACTTTTGATCCTTTTTGGACTCCCTAAAATAAAAGGCTCATCTGAGCACTTGTCACTTCAGGCTCATTAAACATTCGAAGGCGATTAGAGTCATCTTTTTGTCCTTTTCTCGACTCTTTAAAGATGAGAAGTTCAAGTTATGTCCTTGTGTCTTAAAATTTAATTACCCACAATCACATGCCCTGTTAGATTCTGCTTGCTGGTCATTTGATTGTGTGTCTTGGTTTTTTTTCAGCCCTATGTGTGATTTTGAATGGCAACTTTTCCAGAGTTCACCAACCTAGGAATCCCCTCTGAAGGGAATCCTGGTCATTTTTCTCCTTTTGGGAATGTTGGTGCTCCTTACATGGCAACGTTGTACCTTCCTGGGTTAACTGTTGGGTTGCCTGTTTGGTTGTTTTCAACCTCTATGATCCCTAGTGTCTCAATGACTGGTCAATCAGTTCCTCCACCCGAACAACATCATGTTGATTCCAAGGTGGACCTCTCCCCTTCTTCGCCTATTTCTATGTCTTCATCTTCTACTTCACCTGGTGAAAGTCTGGATTCAAGTAACCAGGTGGCTAAGAAGAAGAAGAAGAATATGAAGAGGAAGAAGTCTCCTAAGCGAGAGGTTAAAAGTGTAGCTACTCCTTCGAGTACATCTCAGGTCGGAACTCCTTCTGCCCCTCTGCGGAAGGTTAAGTTTCCTTGTAGATTGTGCAAGGGAGACCATCTTCTCCGGTATTCTCCTAGCCTTCCTAAGGTCTTAGAAGTATGGCCTCATGATCAGGCCTACCCCTCATCTACTTCTGGAGCTCATGGAGATGCTACCCTATCAACGGGAAATGGTAAGAAGAAAGGGAAGATTCGATTCCCCTGTAGGCTATGTGAAGGCAACCATCCCCTTCACCTTTGTCCGCTCATGGATAAAGCTTCCGTTGTTTTGGAAGGTCTTACAACTTCTTCACCCCAGCTCCCTGTTGGTTATCAGAGGCTCTCTTCAGATCCTCTCCCTGTCGACAAAGAGATTGACTTAGATTCTTCTCTTGTCCATCCTCCTCTTTCTGAACCTGGCTGTGTTAAGCCTGTTCTAGACCAACCATTGGTCGGCGAGAGTGTCAACTTGAGTTCACTGCCTGTTGAGCACTCTATTTTGGAATAGCTTCATGATCATGTTCTTCTCGTCTCATCAGATTCTCCTAAGTCTGAAAACAACTCTCCTATCCCAGCTGACCTAGAGAGTCCTTCTTCGGTTCTTTTAGAGCAGGGGGGCAATCATATGATTCCCCCACCAAGTAGTTAAGTTGTTTCCTTAGACTGGAACCATTTGACCGCCTTCCACCTTCCATCCCATGTGCCTTTCCAAATGATAGTACATGCCTATGATAAGGCACTACCTAGCACTGTCTTGGATGAGGGTGCATCTGTCAGTCTTATGCCTTCTACTACTTGGCAAGCTTTGGGCTCCCCACAGCTTGTGCCGGTCACGCAGAATCTGATGGCGTTTTACGGAGGAACCAGTCGACCATTGGGGATCCTCCCACAGTTCCCTATTACTTTGGGAGGCAAAACCGTCTATATAGACGTATTGGTTACCCAAGGTGCTTTAGATTTCAATCTTCTCCTTGGTCGTGACTATGTTTATGCCATGCAGGCCATTGTTTCTTCACTTTTCCATGTGGTTTTCTTTCCACATGATGGAATAATCATGACTATCGATAAATTATCATTCTTTAGTCCCCCGATGCCTCCTGCACAACTATCACCCCCTCTTGGTTTTTATCCATCGGTTGTATCTGCCCCGCCGCAGGTCAACTACGTGGCTACTTATCCCATGCCTGTATCTAGTGATGCTGTTGTCGTGCATAGTGTCCTCGGGGCATTGGGTCCTGATTTCCAAGATGTGATCCTTCCACGGAGAGTGGAACTCTTGCAAGAAATGACTTCTTGTTCATTATGATGAAGTTCAGTCGGAGCATAGTTCACTTTCCTATGTCAAGCTCCTTAAAAAATGAAACTAGGACTAGTCGGAGCATGGTTCGCTTTCCTATGTCAAGCTCCTTAACAAATGAAATTAGGTCTGGTCAGAGCATATTTCACTTTCCTATGTCAAGCTCCTTAAAAAATGAACCTAGGTCTGGTCGGAGCATAGTTCCTTTCCTATGTCAAGCTCCTTAAAAAATGAAACTGGGTCTCGTTGAGCATAGTTCCTGATCTTGTGTCAAGCTCGTTAAAAAATGAAACAAGGGTTATGAGGATAGTTCTTTTACTGTGTCAACCTCATTAAAAACTGAAACAAGTCCCTTTCCAAATCGAGTCTTTTGATTAAGATCTTGTAAAATACAAGTCGAGTCTTTCCAAGATCTCGAAATTAAACCTTCATTCCATCCACTTTGTTGAATGCAATGAAGCTTGGGGGGCATGTGCCTCATTTTGCGTCATTATGCTGGGGGCATGCGAGCTTATAACAAGCATAGTTTTTCGTTTCAAGCTTGTGTAAACATGAAAGCGAATCCAAGCAGAGTTCTCCATGGTTCAAGCTTGTGTAAAAATGAACCCATACCCGAGTCACCTTTAAGCTCTTTTATAACTCGTAAAATATGAAAAGATTGCCGAGTATTTTTTCCTTTTTGACTCGTTAAAGAGAATAAGAATCGCGGTCTATTTTCAGCTCTTTTCTGACCGTTTAAAGAAGAGAAGATTTCCAAGTTATCCCTCTTGACTCGTTAAATGTAAATAAGAGGCGTTCGTCTTTAAACCCTTTTTCGACCGTGTAAAAATGAAAATATCGTCAGACCCTTGTTGTTTCCGGTTCGTTAATGGTCACGAAGCGACATGGTTTTGATCACTTTTTTACTTTTTCAGATTAGAATCACTACTTATGAAAAGTACTCCTCGGTCGTAATGACCGGGTGGTTCTTTTGAGCATTGTTTTATACCTTTTCGGGCTCGAGAGACTCAACTTTATGAAAAATACACCCCTGGAGTTTCCTTTTCACTGTCTTTTCAAACTCTCTAAACATCAAAATACGCTAAGTTCTTCCTTTTTCAGAATCATTAAAAATAACTGACATCGGATTCCATTCGAATGACACCGCTCAAACATATGTTATCCTTGTCAAGCTTGCCATCCAAAAATAACTGGGGTAATGACCAGAAATGGTGGGGGAATAAAGGAACCATAATCATCGTCGTGTCGGCAGTACGTCGCTCTTGAACATGGCACTCATCTGCATTCGTGTCTGGGTGGGGACATCTCATCTTGTTTCACACTTGCCTCCGAAGGTTTGGGTTATCTTGTTTGACTTTTCATCTACTCATCATCTTGTCACCATGACCCCTGATCATTTGATGTCAAATACTGCCAAGTCCGCCGTCGTGCCGCCGATATGTTCAAGAGAAGTTGACCTCTGCAGAATACTCAACCTCCCTCTGATACCTCACACAAAACATTTTATCCTTCTCCGTCTCGCATCGATGATGTGGGAAACATTATGGCCCACCTTCGATCAAGGTCACTTCCTGTTGACTTGAGCTCATTATCCAAGAAGTTGACTTAGAGACTCCCTTCAGGTACCTTGGAGCCTACATGCCTCAATGGTAGGTTCTTCGTGTTCGACGTGAGGTTTTCATCATTGGCCTCCGATCGGATGATTCTACGGGTGTTAGACACTGGCTCACTAATTCGCACGCCGTGGATTGTACCTATAGTACCTTGAGGACCATTGTCATTATTGATGGTACCTCTCGCGTCTGTTAACAATTTTCATCATTGGCTGGTAATTAGACGATGTTCTCGCATGTTCAACTTCGACTCCTATATTCGCATGCTTGAACTTGTACATTGTTCGAGTCGAGTTGGAGCGCAAGACCCTGGGTTTTGTATGTTGGGATCCAGGCTGCATTTTGTGGATTATTATAATCACTACATGACTCATTCACTGGATGGCTGCGACCATGCCTGAGTCCATTCATTGATCCTCATCGGATGGCTGCGTCCATACCTGGGATTCAAATGTTTATGTACTCTGCTATGTATGGCTGCGCCCGTACCATGTACATCATGTATTTGAGATATCAGTTGTATTTCGTGCAGGTTCTCCGACAGCCGTGTTTTCAGTCGACCATGTTCTTGTAAAGCACTTCACCCCTCTCTCTCTCGGGCTTCATGCTTTAGGGGGCATCTGTTACACATTATTTTTTCACCGTCCCTATTACCCCTTCTCCCGTACATTGGAGGACCTATTCCGGGACATATGAGAAGTGACATGACTTGCAAACACTTGCTTTGTATCCCTTAAAGTATGTATTCTACATGCCCTGAAGACACCTTCTGCAAAATACCCAAAAATGTAGTCCTCTCTCCATTGGCGTTGTTCCACAGTGTATTGCTCATGCCAATGGGGTAAATCCTCCAAAGAGGGCGCGCCAGCTGGCGCTCTGTCTCAGAGTCACACTAGCGCCAACCCAGTTGGGTACAGTTTTTAACCATTAAACTTCCGAAGGTTCCTTCAACCTTATCCATTAACTATTTCTAGTTTGGATTGATTCAGTTGGGCTTCGTATCTCCCAAGGAGGGAAGTAGTTCTCCACCTCTCATGGAAGCTTCCTAATGATAAGGACAATCCCATGAATGAAGTGGACGGTCTATCTACTTTTCCTATCCCTATATAAGCTTGTTCTTTCCCATTTGACAAGCTAGTTGGTAATTCTTGGTTAATAATTCTACTTTTCAAGCTCCCAAAGTCTGAGGATTGCTAAGCTCATCTTGTAAGAGGCCTTGTGTACCCCTATGAGGCTAAATATTGAAGGAGGAGATCCATGTCCAAGTGATCAAGGAGAGAGAGGCTTGTTCCCATCCCCTGTAAGCTTTACAAGGCATATGTTGCTGATTCACCCAGCCAAAGGAGGATTTGACGTCATAAGTTGGTTGTATTCTCTTTTGTTTTATCAATAATAATAGACGAATATCATTATGGTTCCACTCATGTGTCTTTACTATGATGTTTGAGTTGTATCCTTTCTGACTGATACATAGTTGCATTTCTCAGATTTTATGCTTGTATTTGTCTTGTTCTTTGCATGTGCAGGTGTCTATTCACGGATATCGTGAGGATTGTGACCAGTTGAAGCGAAAGAACGGAAGCAATGACCCTTCTACGAATATAAGCGTTGGATTCAAGGTAGGTTCTCATCATTGGCCTTTACTTTGCAATTAGGAACCTGCGTGTTAGCGCTGTTTGATTGTTGCTAGACCTTAGTTAGGCTAGTGGGATTGCCTTTGTCCGCAGAGGGGATTTACCTACACAACAATGGTTCTGTCAACAAGTTAGGAGCAAGGGCAGGTGTATGGATTCATAATACACATGACAATCATGCAGAAGGCCATGCATAGAGACTAAATTTCAGATGTACCAACAACATGGCAGAGTATGAAGCTCTCCTCTTAGGCCTAAAATGGCTCAAAGTTCTAGGAGCTAGAAAAGTGTCCATTATAGGTGACTCCAATCTAATCATACAACAAATGAAAGACAACTTTGTTACCAATGACAATAGAGTGAGGGCCTATAGGACTGCTGCAACAAAAATACTCAATACCTTCGCTGAATCCGAGCTTGCCAAGATTTCTAGAAGCCATAACATTCATGCACACAACCTAGCCACTTTTGCTAGCACATGCAAACTTCCCTTTGAGCCCAATCACCATTTTACTGCTGAGATGAAACATAGGCCCGCTGTTCCTGACAATATTAGAGATTGGCAAGTATTTGAAAATGATGACCACATTAACAATTTCCTCACTCTTGAGGGCGAGTTTTCAAATTTAAACATTGAAATGGAGGCCATGAACGATTCCCAACAAGAAACAAATGAAAATCAGTAGTCTGTAACAGCTGCAACAACAAAACAAATCTTGAACCCGACTGCTTTTGACAATGCAAACATAGAACAACTGAAACAAATGCATTTAGAGCAAGCAGCCAAAGCAGAGGTTGAGTTTATTGATCTAAAGAATAACCTTTTTCTTGCTGGCCTAACTCCATTAGAAGATATGTTTGATGATAATGATGTTCCCAAAAAGCCAAACATGGAGCCTTTAGATGTTGCTATAGAAGAACACAACATAGGGACAACAGAAAAGCCCAAAATGATTAAATTGTCCAAAAATATGCCCCTGATCAAAAGCCAAAGTATGTGGATTTGTTCAAAGAGTTCCAAGATGTATTTGCTTGGAGTTATGAGGACTTGAAGTCCTATGACACCTCAGTGATTCAACATACCATTCCCTTAAAACCAAATAAAAAACCATTCAAACAGAAACTTAGAAGAATTAACCCTATGATTCTTCCCCTCATTGAGAAGGAAGTAAAAAGAATGTTTGAAGTAGGTATCATAGCACCCATCAAATTTTCTGAATGGGTATCCAATCTGGTTCTCACAAGGAAAAAATCAGGAGAGATCAGACTGTGCGTAGACCTAAGAAACTTAAACCAAGTCTCTCTAAAAGACCACTACCCTTTGCCTAAAATGGACCACATCCTACAAAGAGTAGTGGGTTGCTCTAGAATTTCTTTACTAGATGGATTCTCAGGCTTCAATCAAATACTTGTTCACCCAGATGACCAAGACAAGACAACCTTTACCACACCCTGGAGAACATTTAAGTATGTTAAAATGCCTTTTGGGCTAAAGAACGTTGGTGCCACCTTTCAAAGGGAAATGGATATAGCATTTGCCAAAGAAATTCATGAATAACTTGTTGTCTATCTTGATGACTTAACCCCTTTCTCCAAATCTGATCAAGAGCACCTCAAACACTTAAGGCAGATCTTCATGACATGTAGGAAATATGGCATTTCCTTGAACCCCAAAAAGTCCTTGTTTGGCCTTGAGTGAGGAAAGTTGCTAGGCCACATTATTTCAAAAGACGATATCGGAATTGACCCGGAAAGAATCCACGCCATCCTCCAAATTCCTTACCCAAGAAACATAAAAGAGTTGCAAGCATTCCTTGGAAAAAACAATTTCTTAAGGCGATTTATCCCAAACTTAGCTGAACTGATTAGACTGCTAAGTAACATGTTAAAAAAGGATGCTAAGGTAAGATGGTCTCTAGAAACCAAGCAGGCTTTTGAGAGTATCAAAGTTGCCTTGACTCAAACGCCCGTACTCACAAGTTCTCAATTTGAAAAGGATTTTTTCATCGTTTCCTTCGCTTGAGAGCACACGGTAGCTATTGTCCTTCTGCAAAAGGATGATCAAGGAAATGAGAAGCCTATTGCATTTTTTAGCCGAGCCTTAAGAGATGCACCTTTGAAATACCAAATCATGGAAAAACAGGCTTATGCCCTTGTCAAAGCCATCAAAGACTTCATAGTTTATATTTCGTATTCACATGTGATTTCCTATGTCCCAAACTCTGTTGTTAAAGACATATTAACTCAAGAGGGACTAGAAGGAAAAAGAGGCAAATGGATTGCCAGTATCCTTGAATATGAGATCGAGATAAAACCCACAAAACTGATAAAGGGACAAGGTTTAACCAAGCTAATGTCCGAAACAAATTTTTAGGCCTTAGACATCAACCAGCTGGACAATGAACAGGAGTTGGCGACTCCACAGATCAGTGAAACCTTTTTACAATCCCCATGGTATGCCGATATATGCTTTGTATTTTTAAACCTGTGTGCTCCCCCAGGATTGTCCAGAACCAAGAAAAGATTTCTGAAAATGAAAGCATCAAAGTTTTGCGTCTTAGATGGTGCCCTGTTTTGGAAAAATCATGAAGGCATATTGGTCAATTGTTTGAATATAAATGAATCTAACAACATCATGAAGGAGTTTCATTCAGGGGACTGTGAAGGACATTTATATTGGAAGTCCACTGCTGACAATATTTTAAGGGACGGTTATTATTGGCCCTCTCTATTTGCAGATATCAGGAAATTTGTTGTTTCATGTCACAAATGCCAAATCTTTGAAGGGAAAATAAAATTGCTCCCTTTGCCCCTTAAGCCCATCTCAACCGAAAAACCTTTTCAAAAATGGGGTCTTGACTTCATTGGGGAAATCCATCCATCTTCTTCAGGCCAGCACAAGTGGATTTTAACAGCCACTGACTATTTCACCAAGTGGATTGAAGCCATCCCATGCAGGCAAGCTAATGACTCCACTATTATTAGATTCCTTGAGGACAATATCCTTTCTAGGTTTGGCTGCCCTAAGAAAATCATCATTGACAATGCTGCTGCCTTCAAATCCAAAAATATGATCAACTTCTGCCATAAATTTCACATTACCTTGGGCCACTCTTCAGCTTATTATCCTCAAGGTAATGGCTTGGCCGAATCATCCAACAAAAGCCTCATCAACATCATAAAGAAAGTGTTGGAAGAGAACAAAAAGAGTTGGCATAGGAAGCTGACAAATGCCCTGTGAGCAAACAAACTTTCAACCAAGAAATCCATTGGGATGAGCCCTTATGAGCTGGTATATGGCATGGAAGCCAGATTTCCTTCATCTTTGGGCATTCCTACTATCAAACTGTTATAGGAGATTCAGGCTGAACCAAATGACATTCAAAGAAGAAGTAATCATACCATTCACCTTCAGCAAACCAGAGAGCAAGTGTATGACAGAGCTCAAATTTTGCAAGAGAAGCTCAAAAAGATGTTTGATAAGAGAGCTAAGGCTGAGGATTTCGGGGTGGGAAACAAGGTTCTAAGGTGGGATTCACGAAGAGAAGATAAGGGAAAACATGCAAAATTTGACTTTCTTTGGAAAGGTCCATTTATTATCAGTGCAGTACAAGGCAATAACACATATTTCCTCAAATTAGTAGATTGCAGCACAGTTGGAGAGGGCCCTATAAATGGCCGAATGTTAAAGCATTATCATGATCCCTTTTGTTGAAGAATCACCCAGCAAGATCATGTATGTACATAAATGTTTGTATATATCAGCATTTTATTCTTTTGTATACAAAAACTTTTGTATACAAAAATTTTTGTATACAAAAGTCTAGGTGATAGAGCACGCAGAAGAAAGCAGGCGGTGCTGCACGGGTCACAAACATTTCAGTTGAGGGAAAGTGTTGTTCTCATTCCATAGTTTCAATTATTCGACAGTCCGCACTAAGAAATTTCAATTTACAGCAACAATAGAAGATCAAGGCAGTCTGACCTGTTGTTCTTGAATTTTCACAACCAAAAGCCATCCCCAAGTGAAGCCACTATTAGCCTCCTGCTGCAGCAAGTTATTCATCTTTCATGATTGACATTTTTACATGCCAAATATGTCATTCTTTGCATGCTGCAATGTTCCATATTTGCTATAGAAACCAAATAAGGATGCCATGAGAATGTGCCAGGTTAAATGCCACTGCTGTGTTCCAATATTGATGTACTATTCCATTTTTGAAGAATTTTCGGTTAAAGGGAGGTCCAAACAGTTTAATCTTGGTCTCCCTAGGTTCAAATTTTCTGTTTTAGAATATAGAGAAACACCATCTGTCCAAATAGCTTAATCTTGGTAGATTCTTAGACGGGTAGAGAAGCAAGGGTGCTCAACATCTTAATCTGAGCCCCTGGAAGCTATAAGGGTAGATTTAGATAGGAGAACGGTGAAAAGAAAAAAGTTGAAAAGCTGGGTTTGCTAGTTCAAGTGCACACAAACCAAAAGAAGAAAAAATGCTAGGTAAGTGGGCCGGGTAGGTATTTTTGTGGTTGCATAATCAATGATCATGATTAGTTTTTTGTTTTCAAGTGTTATATTTATTCAAATCACAAATGCAAGGCAAAGTTCCATTTGGAGCAACTCAAACGAGGCATGTCTAACTCCCCCTTCTTCATCTTCACCAAATCATTCACTAGCTTCCCTAAAGAGGTCAAGATCTGCTTGATATCTCTTAAATCCATCATGTTTCATATCATTTCCCTTAGTAAAGATTTTCTTTACTTAAGGAGTGTTCATATGTCCTCTACAAAGTTCTATCTCCCCTTTTAAGCCTAATATCTCTAAACTTAGCGCTTTGTTATCACAACCCATATTAATTTCTATCTCTACTATGTAAATCCCTATCTATTTTCCCTTCCCGTATTAAAACTATGTTAAATAACTCCCCTATATACTTATCCCCTCCCCTTGGTTGAAAAATAACCATAAGTACACTTGGGAATTGCTAAGTTTGCCTGAAACATAGCAAGAACCCTCATTTTTCCCCTTTAAAACCATCTTCCAATGTAATGGACTCCTTCCAAAGCATGAAATTCCTCTTTTTAGGTTATCGGACCTCTTTCGAGGCCTCAAATACTCTTCAAAAGCATATATACCCTTCTTCCGATCGCAATAACCCTTGCCGACTGCCTTGACATTCTTCCGATCCCTTTGTCTTCCCCTCCGACGCGATTATTGCAGTCGAGGGTCTCAAATGTAGTGTTGCTCATTTTTGGTTCTCCCCGATGGATATTCTGCCGATGCCATTTCACAATCGGCGTATCGCAATACTATATGCCACATAGATATGCGCCTTCCCCTTTTAGCCGATGTGATATCACAAGTCGGCAATCAATGGTCGCAAGAGTCATGTTCCCGAAATGCATGCCGCTTCCTTTTGCTCCGATGCGACATTGCCATCGCATCAAGAGAGCATATCGCATCACAAATAATTCCTCGCCGCATGCCTCAATTTATTCATATATTTCGTTAAAACATGGTTTATCACTAAGGCATGTTTCACATTTCAGTTATCACTATCGCATCACTAAAACATATAAAGCACCGCACCATCCAACTCCCTGCCACGCCCCATACCACCTCAGCCTGCTGACGTCATCTGCTGTACCAAAACCCACCACTAACGTCATGCTGACTTCACCTGCCAAAGAAGGGCGCACAAGTGCGAAAAGGCTTCTTAGGAGGCCCGTATTCAAATTCTGAGGCATTTTTTGATGTGTGATTAGCGCTAAGCGCTAATCGCGCATCGGTACGGGAAATGGGCCAAAGTGGAAATCCCCTTCTCTAGCACAGGTTTCAGCAGTCCTTTCGGCTCGAAAAAGGGAAAAATGCAGCAAATCAAACAATTAAAGAGTATCAGAGAGGGAAACCTAATTTCACGTCAAAATGGAGCCTGGTTGCGAGTGTATCAGTGTTGCGGCGAAGTGTATCAGTGAAGATTTTATCAGGGCTCGAGGTGAGTAAAACATTAAAAGAAATCCTTAAAAATCAAGAAGCAGTTAAGGAACCATTCAAATCTCATCATCACAGTGACTGCACATTAAAACTCACATAAGATCAGTGGACCAAAGCTCAAAGCACAGTTATTGCAAAAGCACTGCACCAAGTCACAGAGGACACTACATTAACTCTTTTTGATCCAGCTGCTTCTGGCGCAGCTCAATAGATATTTTATTTGCATTTAAATTCAGCACAAGTTTAGATTTAAAAGCTTTTTCCGCAGACCTATTTAGGTCAGCTATAATAAATACTTTTGGATATTTTACCTATAAAGACCACCCTGAGCAATGTAATGAGGGTTGATTTTTTGTTGGTTGGATGTTTTGCTTAAGCAGAGACTCGCACTGTATATCTGATAATTTCTATAATCAAAGACTGCTTACGAGCTTGGAGAATGAATTGTTTACTGTTTTTAATGGTTTAAGAGTGATTGTGGAATTCTTGTGCTGGTACATGACCCAATAAGTGCTTCTTACCTCTATTTTACATTCATAAATCACTGTCTAAACAACAGAAAGAAAGATTAGCTTAGAACTTGTTTAATTGCACTCTATGCCCAATTTCTGTTGTTTATTTATATTTTTCATCTATTTTAGGCATAAATATGAAATCCACATGGCTCATATTTGCCCTAATTCACCATGTATGACAGTTATCCAGGGAGTCTTAACTGCCCCTAGATAGAGCTCATTTTCCTTTCCTCTGTTAAGTTGATTGAGAGATTCTTAATTGCCTCTCATTCCTTACATTTCACTCCATCTCTTTAGCTTGAAGGTTGTTTCATGTCTAGCTACCTTGCTCCATGTTCCTCTTTTGATCAAGAAAGCATACCTGCGGTCCTACTCCTTGACTCCATGCCCAATGGTTTGAAACTTATCACTCTATGCATGCCTCTCTACTTGAAAGCATCTTCCTTCCATTCAAACACCATCCAAACATAAACAAAACCCATTGAACCCAATAACTAGCCTAAATCATCATCAACAAAGCTAAATCATTAAGAGAGAGCCCTCTCTGATTGCAGGTGGGCTAGAACCTGCAATCCAAGGATTGGTTTGTGGTTACCTCGGTCGTACCCCTTCAGGAGCTTAGGCACAACCTGAGTGATAACAGAAACGTGGCCTTAAGATTTTGATGTTGTGTTCCAAGAGTATCCAGTATGAAAATTTATGAAACACTGTCCCTGGAGGAAGTGAGAAGGTTGTAGCCTTCAGTAGGCTGACACCTACATATTGGTAAACATATCAGATAGTACAAGAGCAAGAGGGTTGTTGTTCCCTTCGAGTAGAAGCTAGAGAAGGAAAGAAGGTGATAGCCTTCTACACGTAGAAGCCTGCATACTGGTATGCATTTGTGCCAATACAATGTTGTAGACAATTTTTCTTATTATTAAAAGAAGTCATAGACAAAAACAATAGGTGGTTTTTACCCACATTGGGTTTCCACCTTACATCTTGGTGTTCACATGTGTTGCTTATGTGTGATGGCCTGTTCCATTTTACTGCACCGGTTTATTGTTCACATGGTTAATGAATTTTTGTTGCACTAATTAAAGATCAACATATAATGGATTAACTTAATCATAAGTTTACTAGATATATGCTAATTGCATTAAACACAGTTGCATGTACACGCGGGTTCCCTTAACTAAAGTAGTGTATATGAATCTAAGTATGGAAATGAAAAAGTTAGTGATTTGATAATACTGATTCACCCCCCTCCCGCCTATTAGTATTATTTCCCACAATTGGTATAAGAACTGGTCCTTTGGTAGAAGCTTGATCACTTGAAGGAGATATGTATAATAGTGGGAAAGAAACAAAAGAAGAAAGCGCCTAAGAAGAAGAAGATATCTCAAAGGAACTATGACACTGGGAGGATCAATTGGGGATTATGTGGAAGAAACTCTTCAGATTCAAAATCACCTCAGAATGAACATGAACAAGAAAAAGAACTATTAGGTATGAATTTGTTATCCTCTGGTGATACATTTCTCCATGCATTTGAAGATGACGAAAGTGAGAGCGAAATAGCTCAATTTTCTCTTATGGGTGGGGAAGAAAGATATCAAATAGAGGTAGAATTTAAAAGGCTTACAGAAAGAATTAGAGATCAACAAGATCTATTGGAAAAAAGGGAATGTACCTTCAAAGAAGAAGCTACCAAACTAAAAGCTCAACTAGATGAAGGAAACAAAGTAAGGAAGCAACTCAAGGAAAAGGAAGACCAATGTCAAAAGCTGCAAGATGAAGTGACATCATTAAGAAATGAAGTAAATGAAAGGACCTCAACAATCAAGAAACTCAGAGATAGATCCAATTACTATGAAAGTCTTGAATCTAATATCCTCTCACTAAAAAAAGAACTTGAAAGATCACATTATTAGAATAAATAACTACTCCAAGCTCTTGAAAAACAAGAAAACGAAGTTCTTGAATTAAGGCAATAGATGGAAGAAGGAAGAAAAGCTGAAGAAATCATGAAGAAGCAGTATCTTGAAAAGGAAGAGCAACATCAGGTTGAGGTAAATATACTAAAAGGTAAATTGGAAGAAAAGGATAAGCTCATACAATTTCAAGATAGTACTAAGATCTTGGATGATATTCTTAGTATTCAAAAGTCTCCTGCTATCAAAACTGGTCTTGGATTTCATGAATCTGTTGAAGGTGAATCTAGCTCACAAAGGAACTCTAATACAAAATCTGAAATACTCAACAAGGAAATGAGAGGTCAATCCCATCAACAACCAAGGAAAGAAAATCTTCAAAGAAAATCTTTCACTCCTAAACATGCAAGTGATAGTCGATCATTTCCCCAAATGAATAATATTGAATGCTTTATATTTCATAATCTTGGACATGTAGCAACAAGATGCAGAAGGAGAATGGTTCAAGACCATCACATATAAAGATCATCAACTTCCAGGTAGTTTAAGGGATATTTTTTTCTTGCAATATGTTTGGTCACAAAGCCATTGACCACTATAGAATAAATATGAAACATGTAAGATGTTATGCATGTAACAAGTTTGGACATATAGCAAAGGACTACAGGAGGAAATTTCAGGCACCATACCAAAAGGAGAAATCATCATCACACTAGAAGATATGGAAGAAGAAGGAAGTATAGTCAAGAAAATGTGGCATGGCACAGTACACAAACATAACAGACTCAGGGGGAGATCAAAATGTGAAACTTCAATGTTCTAAATCTCATACGCAAGTTTCCTAAAGACAATCTGCATATATACGTGAGTTCGAAGATGCACAATCGTGTATATGTGGTTTGAGAAAAATGTAGTAGGACAGACTCAGAGAAACTAATTTTATATGATTCAGACAATTATCAGTTATCTTCTATGTCATGATGATAAATGTCTACAGTATGTGGAGGTTATTTAGAATTGTTTTTTATCCTCACAAGTTATTTATAACTTGATGTATATTTGATTGATGGTGATTCCTTGATTCTTCTTACTAATATATGCAGTGATCAGATTTGACAATGAACAGGTGAGGCAGGTTGAGGGTGAGAACATGCTATGCTTCTAATAAAGCATTGTTGGCATTATGATTAGAAGTCCTTAGTATATGGATACATCTTGCTATGTCACGATTAAGAGTTGTCCATGATAAAAGCTCATATGATTCTTGGGGTCACATAGTTGGTATTCAAATCAGATTTATGGATGATTGTAGATAACTCGATGCATATAGTACATATATGTTAAGGACAAAGAGAAGTACAAAGATTGAGTACATAACCTCATTATTTAATGATGAAGCCACTCATTTGTGTTGTTGTCATCATGCCTTCTAAAGATCATATGGTGCAGTTATGATACAAGATTCCTATAGTTCTTGGCTCTCACATGGTTGAGGATTGTTGTTGTTGAGGATATCAAGAAATCTTGACAAATGAACATGAGCTCATGGTTTTCTAGATACATTGCTACATGGATGATTACTTAAGCTGCATATTGACAAATATTGTTGGTTGGCCAAGAGAATGATGTTATTGTAGGTATCATGAAGACATATCTATTTGAAGACATGAATTACTTAGTCACATAATGATGACGAGTCCTTACCTCACGATGATAGGTTGATACTTACATATGTTGACTATCATGGTTTATGTTTATCAGATGTGGGATGTTCCCTAGTGATGATATATGGTTGATATATTGAAGGTTCTTGTGGAAAGATCATGATGTTCTTGATGACGATGTTATGATCATAGATGATGACTATGGTGTTTTCACGTACATATGGTATGATGTGAATGATTTTGTGCTACTACTTGGAGATATGACATATGAAGAGGTTATGATAAGGATCTTTCTACTAAGGAAATGAAGCAAGTTGTTCTTGATAAAATCAAGAGGATCAATTGATATCTATATGAAGAAATTTTTTTGTTGCAGGTTGATGATATTTACACTATCATATCTTGGGAACTAATGATGGACATATACAGGTTGTTGGTCTGAATGTTGTTGATAGATGCTTATGGAGAAGATCATACATGGTGTATGATAAGTTGCTGATGACTATCATGGTATTGTTTAGATATTTGGTCTCTGTTATAAATGTCTTGTATATCATTCAAGATAAAGGTCATATCAAGACCCATGATGTAATAGTTTGTCTTTGTCTGTTGTAGTCTTTTTGATGAGTACCTTTTGGTCATATAATGTAGTTTTTAACCCCACTATGCATGGGAAGGATGATGTAATATTTCATTCATGTATAAACAATTTCTATCTGGTATATCCCCACTTCTTTGGGTGGATGAGTCAAGTTTATCCCCACTTGGTTGGGAGAATGAATGTATGTATGAGTAATTGATGATAGGAAGGTCAACCTCACATAGTTGAGTTATAGAGTCATGTTATTTTCTTGAAAATATTTGCAGCCTCTGCATGTGCTCAGGGGGAGCATGGATGATACAATACATCTCAACATGACAAAGGGCGAGTTCAATCAAAGAATTCATCATGTGCCTAGGGGGAGCATGATTAATCTTCAGTTATTCAAATATGAAAATCTTTTGCTCTTAGGGGGAGAAGATATTGGCCCACCCTTTGCCCTTAATTTCAAAGGGGGAGAGTGACTTGGTGTTGTTGTTGCCATCAAGTCCAAAGGGGGGTATTCTTGGCATTATGATGCATGTGTTGCAGTTGATGGAAACCCATTTGTAGCAAAACAACTCACTTGTACATGGCAACTAGATGAATCTACAGAAGAGATATCATATGTGACAAAATGCATGACAGTAGTATTTATAGATGTGATGAAATGCAGGGTAGCTTCAAGAAATAAGTTCAGAAGGAAACTCTCTTAGATGAAAGATCACAGTATAGTAGGTAAACAACAAAGAAGAACAAAGAAAAGTATACATCCAGGTTCACTATATACCATGTTGTGTATACGAACAAGGTATACACAGGTTCACCATAGACCAAGTCGCGTATACATACACATGTAATTTCACAGAAGGGTACATGTTGGAAAACTAAGTTTTGGTCCATGGTATTGGTCCATGGTATTTGGTCAATATTATTTTGGTCCATGGTATTGGTTCAAGGTATTGACCCTAGGTATTGATCCGAGGTATTGATACTAAGTGTTTTTGGTATATGGTATTGTGCAAGGCCTAAGACTATAAAAGGAGGAGAGGATCATTATGCCAAGGCAAAAAAAAAAAAAAAGCATAAGGTATCTGATAAAGTGTGAGATCAAGTATGTAGGTTATGGGTTTATGATGCTCATTTTGATCTGAACCAAGGAGGAGCCTTAGCAGTTGATGGTGGACAAGATCTAATGATGGATCGAGATCTTAAGACTTGGCATGAATAATCTTGATATGGTGTGTTCATGATTATTCTAGATCTATATACTGATGCATGTGTTGATCTATAAATATTATGATATGGTTACAACTAAAGTCTGGAATAGCTACAAATTTATGAATGAATATCTACAGATGTATATGCGAGTTGACCTTGGTAAAAGTGTGTATACACACATTTCTGACATATCGAAGTAGCGTATATCTTGTGATCTATAATTTTTGAAGTTGCAATTGGTATTGGGTGTTGATGGAGAGTTCTGGGTTTTACATTGTATTGTGGTGACTATTTTTCTGGTGACAATATTCTGCTTATTTAGATTGGTTGATTGTGATTAGATTCAATATTGATGGATGAAATATAATGATGGATTAGGATCATAATGACTTATCATTATGTGATCTAGTAATGGATGGGTTGGACCTAATCACTAACACATGTTTCATCCTCTATATCTGATTATGTTGGAAGTCTGGAAGTGTAGGGATGTGTTTGCAGAGCTACACACGGGTTTGCTTCAGGGATGTTGTGTATACATGCAGGTTGGATTCTTCCAAAAAGTGTATACCTTCTGAAGCATGGTCTTTAATATTACAATTGATTCTGAATGATAATGTAACTTAAATTTGTGCATTAGTTACAATGGTCAATCTGTTGAAGTTGATTGGTTAAAGTATGAATGATTCAATTGTGTCAAAGTTTCAGAGATTGTCAGTGATTGATTGAGTTTGATTGATTTAGATTGAGTCTCATTGATTGGATAATATAGATGTATTGTAGTGGTGATTGATTTGAGCTTCAATGTATTGATAGGTCTAGTATGAAAATTGGATGAAACTTGGCCTTCAGATTTTGATGTTGTGTTCCAGGAGTATCCAGTATGAAAATTTATGAAATACGTTCCCTGGAGGGAGTGAGAAGGTTGTAGCCTCCAGTAGGCCAAAACCTACATGTTGGTAAATATATCAGCCAGTAAAAGGTCAAGGGGGTTGTTTCTCCCTTCCAGTAGAAGCTGGAGAGCAAGAGAAGGTGATAGCCTTCCACAGGTAGAAGCCTGCGTACTGGTATAAGTCTACGACAATACAATGTTCTAAATAATTTTTCTTATTATTAAAAGAAGACAGTGATGATAGCAGTATGTGGCTTTTACCCACATTGGGTTTCCACCTTACATCTTGGTGTTCATGTGTGTTGCTTATGTGTGATGATCTGTTCTATTTTATTGCACCTATTTACTGTTCACATGGTTAATGAATTTTTGATGCACTGATTAAAGATCAACATATAATAGATTAACTGAATCATAAGTTTACTAGATATACTCTAGTTTCAGTAAACACAGTTGCTTGTACACGTGGGTTCCCTTAACTGAAGTATCGTATATGAATCTAAGTATGGAAATGAAAAATTTAGTGATTTGCTAATACCGATTCAGCCCCCCCCCCCACCCCCCCCCCCCCCCACTCGCAGTATTGTTCCCAACAAATTATTATTCCACTAAGATATTCTAATTGGATTTCCAACCTAGTACCTGTTAGGGAAAAGAATGGTGAAATTAGAATCTTTGTTGATTTTAGAAACTTAAATAAAGAATCACTAAAGGATAACTATGCATTAGCTAAGGTTGATCAGTTACTTCAACAAGTTTTTGGAGCTAACATCCTTTCAATGTTAGATGGTTTTTCTGGTTATAATCAGATTATGGTTGACAAAGAGGATAGGGAAAAGATTCCCTTCACAACACCTTGGGGTACTTTCATGTATGCAAGGATGACTTTGTTTTGACAAATGCAGGAGCTACATTCCAAAGAGCTATGGATATAGATTTTTTAGGTGAGGTAATTAAATTTCTTATTATTTAGAATGATGACCTTACTGTCTTTTCTAATTCTGATAAAAAACATTTAAAGCATTTGACGAAGGTTTTTGAAAGATGCAGGAAATTTGGAATATCATTGAATGCAAAGAATTTTTTATTTTCTATCTCATAAAGTAAAATTCTTAGCCATATAATTTCTAAAATGCAGTTTTTATAGATCCAAACCAAGTATCATCCATCTAGACATTAACATTACCAACAAATAAAAAGGAAGTTCAGGATTTTCTTGGTAAAATCAACTTTGTAAGAATATTCATACCCAATTATACTGAAATTGTTAAATATATAACTGATATGCTTAAAAAGGGTCACGAAGTTAAATGTATTGTCTCTACCAAACATTGATATGATAATCACCCTACAAGTGACATCAGTTGAAGATTTATTAAACAAAAGGTATTTAAAGACTCATGTGCTGGTGTGTGTGTTCTATGTTATTTAAGCAACAGATTGATCAAATTTCCAATACACAGACATTTAAATGGAAAGACAACAAAGAAATACAGTAAGAAACCACAAAGACACAAGCGATTTTAATGAGGAGTTCACCCTATTCTCCAGGGCTACGTCTGCGGTCCAGCTCTCAGTGGTGGCCTTATTTTATTTGGTCTTTGAGCAAAGAATTATAATGCAGGGACTCATTTGTGAGCTCTCCTGAAGCAGATTTGCTTGGCAGGGTGGTTCTTGGATTCCCCAAGCCCCTGGAGTACATAGACTCTTCTTCCTCTTACCGGCTCTGTGACCTTCAGGTCTACAATGGACAGAGCCAAATGTGATGCTCAGTCCAAATAGATTCCTCTATGGGATGGCTTGAATCTTTAAGCTCTGGTGCTCGATGCTGCCACTGGTCAGCTTGGCCCTCTGTCTCTTTTTGCTTTTTCTTCACTACCTTCTTTCTCTATGTATTCCTTCCTCCTCTCGGGATTCTCGTCTCTCTATCTTCTTCTTTTCATCTCTCGGACTTCGTTGTGTATTTTGTATCTGTTCATGGCTTTTAGCCATTCAAAATCATGTCAGTTTAGTTCCTCTCCTACCTCTATCGATTCACCTCCTGCAGCCGCGCTTGGAGTTCCCTACTTGGCGTCAACATGAACACTCAGGGAGTGGCCACGTGTCCTCATATAAATAGCGCCAGCCTGCTCATCGATTCATTTCCTTAGTTACGTCGTGGATGCATTATTCCTCCACCATGGCGGTCAAACAGATTCCAAATCCTTTTAGAACGCAGCTTAATTCCCTTTCGATTTCACTTCCTCCATCGGGCGCAATCTCAGCCATCCAATCTAGGCTCCCCCAGATCCAACATCATACACACGTCCCGCGTGGTTGACTTGCTCGATCGATAACGCACGATCAACGGCAGTTTTCTCTCACCTTCACTGCCACGCATCGATTGCTGAGTGGGATCGCTCCGCTTTCTCCAAAACTGTTTACCATTTGAGGGCACCCCGATTAATACTGTCAGTTTCTAGAGCACAGGTACCACCTCGTACGATTAGCAATTTTTTGCCTTTCTTCGCCCGTAGTTCTTCAGTTAGCCGTGCATCCAAGTGCTCGGGCTTCCTCCAGTTTGGCCATGTTTGCCCAGCGATGAGTGCTAATCGCGCATCAAAATAACCTCCTTTTCCCGATTCGGGGCTACCAGGGGCTACTTTGACCTCCTACGCAGTCTCCATGGGCCTCGGTCAACGCAATTTGACCGAGGTCCTTGTCGTTCCACGTTAGTTGCCATTACCACTGGTTCAGGGTGTTTTTGATCATTGTTTTGGATTTCCTAAGAGATTTTCTCCTACCTGATATAGTCATGGTTCTTGACAGTCTTTTATGGATCCGATTCGGATCACGGCCTTCCCACTGAAGAAGCTTGTGGACGACAAAAAAGTTGGTTTTCTCCAAGCATAGACTAAGTGAGGAAATTATTATCTCACTTGCCCAATCTCAATCCATTTTACACTGCTCGGATTCGAACCTTTAGGCTCAATTCTGAGGTATTCCACTTGTCCATTGTGCGTCATCCTTACCTTCCTATCCAACACTATGTCTTCCTGTAATTCATTAAGATATTTGGGTAGCAATTCATCAATAGAAGGTAATTAACTCTACTCTTTAGGGTCCTCAATCATTGAAGGTTCAAACAACCTCAAGCAATCCGGGTTTATGACTGAGTAGATGTGCATGTAAGCTGGTAGATCAAGGCAAAAAGAATTTTCACCAATCTTCTCAAGTATCTGGAAGGGTCCATATCTGATAGGTTTTAGCTTTTTACCTTCACCTTGCATCCTATCCTTGTTGATATACAGCCAGACTTGGTCTCTGACTTGGAAACTATGCTCCATCTGATGCTTATCATGCCTAGCCTTGTACTTGGCCTAGCTCCTTTCCAACTGTTCCTGTACTACCTAGTGGATCTCCTATATATGTTTAATGAACCTAGTTGCCTTATCCACATCATTGTGTCTATCAACCATGGCATATTTACAAAAGACAAAATCCAAAGGAGACCTTGGTATGAAACCAAAATAGGTCTCAAAAGGAGATCATTATGTAGAAGAGTCTTTGGCTCTATTGTAAGCATCCTCCATATAACACAAGTGTTCATCCCAAAGCTTAGGGTGTTTTCTACAATATCCTCTCAGTAACTGGATCACCGTCCTGTTAACTACTTCTGTCTGGCCATCTGTTTGTCGATGAAAAGCTGTGCTTTTATTTAATTTTGTGTCCATTAGTTCCCACAAACTCGACCATAACCTCCCCGCAAATCAGGTGTCTTGATCAGATATCATAGAATTGGGTAACCCAAAATGAACCCATACATGTTCAAAGAACAATTTTGCAGTTTGTTCAGCTGTAATCTATTTACTACAAGGTATCAAAATACACATTTTGTTGAACCTATCCACAACAACATATAGATAATCATGACCTTTCCTAGATTTAGGTAGTCCTCCAACAAAATCCATGGAAATGCTTTCCCAAGGGTGAGAAGGAACTGGCAATTGAGTTTATAAGCCTAGTTTGTTGTTGCTGGGCTTGTTTTTAGCACACATAGCACATCCTTTTACATATCTAAAAACGGTCTCACTCATTCTCAGCCAATAGCAGAACCTTTGCAACTGTTTTACTTACTCCAAAGTGACCTGATATTAGAGAAGTGTGTACTTCCCTAATTATCCTTACCCTCTCAGTTTGTGGAATGCAAAGTTTCCCACAATGATATAAGAGTCAGTCCTTCACATGATATTCAAATTCTTCTACTCTTTTGCCTTGACTCAAAGTTTCATATACATATTTAAAGTCAATGTCTTGACCATACTGTTCCATGTAGCTTTCATGCAGCACAGAATTATGCTTAAGTATGGTAGATCCATTTATAGTGGGTCTAGATAACATGTCTGCAACCTTGTTATGTATGCCCTTTTTATATCTAATGACTAAATGCAACTGTTGTAGAAAACCCATCCATCTGTAATTTCTTGATTGCTACAACTTAGTTTGGGAGTGTAGGTATTGAAGTGGCTGATGATCAGTATGTATTACTGTTTTTTTTCCCATTAAGTAATGTTTCCATTTTTTCACACTCTAAACTAATGCGTACAATTCTTTATCATATGTAGGATAGTTAACTACTGCAGGATTAAAACTCTCAGAATGATAACATATGGCTTTACCGTGTTGTGTCAACACTGCTCCCATGGCATAGTCACTGGCATCAATTTGGATCTCAAATGGTCTTTGTAGATCTGGCAGTGCTAGTACAGGTGTTGTAGTAATCTTTTCTTTCAAGGTGTCGAAGGCTTTTTGCTATTTGCCTCCCCACTGAAACACCTTTTTCAATCCTGTCAAAGCATGTAAGGGAGCTACAATTGAGGAAAAAATTGAAATGAACTTCCTCCAATATTGTGTTGCTCCTAAGAAGCTTCTCACTTCTGTAGCAGATTTGGGTTTAGGCCAGTTTAAAATGATTGCCACTTTAGAGGGATCTATTTTCAATTCACCTCCCCCTGCTATGTGACCCAAATAATTTAGTGAGGTTTTGCCAAATTCACATTTTGAGAGTTTAACATAATGTTTTTATCTTTTCAAAACATCTAATGTTTGCTTAACATGGCTTAAAGTTTCTTCCCACATTCTACTAAAAATCAGAATGTTATCTAGAAACACAATAAAAAAATCATCAAGAAAAGGTCTAAGTACATCATTCATTAATCTCATGAGAGTAGCGGGGGAATTGGTCAAGCCAAAAGGCATAACCAGCCATTCATACAGTCCCTGCTTTGTTTTGAAAGCAGTCTTCCATGCATCTTTCTCTGCAACTCTAACTTGATGGTATCCACTATGGAAATCCAGCTTGGTGAAATAAACAACTTCCTTCAGTTGATCTAAAATATCATCTATGCGAGGAAGGGGATAATGATTTTTTATTGTTATCTTATTCAGTGCTAGGTAAACAATGCACATTATCCACGAGCCATCTTTCTTTCTCACCAAAACGATTGGTGACCCACATGGTGATGTGCTAGGCCTCATGAACCCTTTCTCGAGCAAATCCTGCACCTGCTTCTTGATTTTAGCATTCTCTAAAGCAGACAACCTCTACATCCCAATGTTAGGCAAAGGAACATCTTCCTGCAAAATAATATCATGTACTATTCCCTTTTTGGGTGGCAGACCTTTAGGTTCTTGAAATAAGACATCATACTCTAAAACAATCTTTTCTATATCATCTTATTGATCAGCATTACAACCCTCAAATATACTGGTTTTATCAGGTGTATTTTCCTTTGCAACCATCAGTAAGAATTGTTTGCATGAATTTATCATTCTTTTCATCTGTCCTGAGCTTATGACAGTATAATTATTCTTGAGCTTATGAGCTCTTAAAAAGTATTCGATTCCATCTTTAACAAGTAGATACTTGTTCTCAGCTCTATAGAAAATGGCCTTTCTATCATACAAGTAAGGACTTCCTAAAACAATTCCACCTATATCCAAAGGAATTACATCTAACTCAACCTCATCCATAAATGCTGACCCAAAATAAAACTTGAGTTTACACTGTCTAGTCACTTGTAGTTGTGCTTTATCATTCAACCATCCTAATGGGTATGGTTTCTTATGAGGTGGAGTTGATAATCCCAATTTCTTTACAATTGCTTCAGAAATTAGATTTACTTGTGAGCCACTATCAAACAAAGTATCAATCTTTTGATTTTTGGAAACAACTCAAATATGGAAAAGCTCATGTCTTTTTCTCTCATGTTCTTCATCAATAAAAGATTGAGTAGAATTACTAGTAGATGCTTTAGAATTCTTACCTTTTATACCTGTGGCTGCAATGATTGTTTCATCTCCCGAGTCTGACCCCAAATATTTCTAAATCGCTACAATAGTATTCTTCTTCTTGCCCTTGGACTTCTTAGGTCTCAGCTCTGGATGCAGAATCAAATAGTGCTCATCATCATGCCCATCCTTTTTATAGTGAGTGCATGAATATTTTCTTTTCTGTGGAGTGTTAGCCTTCCTTGTTTTCCACATCTGCTTTCTTTTCTCCTTGCTCTTGCTTACAGTGGGTTGGGATTGTCCCCCAACTTCTGGATTTCCATTCTTTCCTCTAGCTTCTAGATGACTAGCTTGTACATATACCTCATCTATACTAGTGGGATTAAACATGAGGATGGTATGCCTCATGTAGTTGTGTAGACCACCAATGTACTTTAGAAGAGTCTTTGGTGAGTCTAATGAGATACCCAACATCAATGTTCTCTTTCTGAACTCTTGAGTATACCCTTGCACACTTTGCCCTTTCAAATACCGAAGCGTTTTCCAACTCATCATGTCTTGTTACATGTACGCCAATAGATAGAACTACTTTTTGATTGCAGCAACAAATTCACTCCAGATAGAGATGGTCTTACCATGCTTCTTCATATCAGCTTGGGTTCTACCTTCCCACCAAACCAAGGTAGTGCCTCCTAGGCGTAGGCTTGCCAGCTGAATCTTATTCTTATCCGAGTCTATGTTTTGTACCCTGCAATATACATCAATTTGTCTAATCCAATTGTCCAACTTTTCAGCATTTTGCTCTCCATCATATATAGGCAAATCAAATTTAACATCTAACTTAATCAAAGATGCCTTCTTATTATGCAAAGGGCTATTAAGAGGTGTTAGAAAGCTTTCCTTTTTCCCCTTTCCTTTTGAGTGATCATGGGAATGAGACTCATCTTTTTCTTTATCTTGTTTAGAACCTGATGAATCTTCATCCTTATGCTATCTAAAATTCCTATACATTTCTTCTACCATAGACTTTATTGCTAGGAAACTTTCTATGAATTAAGGGTCTGGCCTCATAGAACCTTCCTCTGACATCGTCTTCCGAGAATAGACTCTCCCAATTTCAGGATTAGTTTCAACCAACTCTCCTTCTCCTAATTTGAGCTTCGATCTAGTGAGCATTCACAGCTAAACCAACACAAGCTTGTATAACCTTACAACCTACTGATCTGATACCACTTGATCTGATAATCACCCTATGAGTTACATCAGTTGAATATTTATTAAACAGAAGGTATTTATAGACTCATGTGCTGGTGTGTGTGTTCTATGTTATTTAAGCAACAGATCGATCAGATTTCCAATACACAGACATTTAAATGGAAAGACAACAGAGAAAAACAGCAAGCAACCACAAAGGCACAAGCGATTTTAATGAGGAGTTCACCCTATTCTCTAGGGCTACGTTTTCGGTCCAGCTCTCAATGGTGGTCTTATTTTATTGGGTCTTTCAGCATAGAATTACAATGCAGGGACTCATTTGTGAGTTCTCTTGAAGCAGATTTTCTTGGCAGGGTGGTTCTTGGATTCCCCAAGCCGCTGGAGTACACAGACTCTTCTTCCTCCTACCAGCTCTATGACCTTCAGGTCTACAATGGACAGAGCCAAATGTGATGCTCAGTCTGGACAGATTCCTCTATGGGATGGCTTGAATCTTTAAGCTCTAGTGCTCGATGTTGCCACTGGTCAGCTCAACCCTCTATCTCTTTCTGCTTTTGCTTCACTTTCTTCTTTCTCTGTGTATTCCATCCTCCTCTAGGGATTTTGGTCTCTCTGTCTTCTTTGTTTTTTTGTCTCTCGGACTTCGTTGTGTATTCTGTAACTTTTCATGGCTTTTAGCCATTCGAACTCACACCGGTTTGGTTCCTCTCCCGCCTCTGTCAATTCACCTTCTCCAACTGCGCTTATTGTTCTCTGATCGATGTCAGCATGAACTCTCAGGCAGTGGCCATGTGTCCTCATCTGAACAACGCCAGCCTGCTCGTCGGTTTGTTTCTTCAGTTACGTCATTGACGCGTTCTTCCTCTACCGTGGCAGTCAAATGGATTCCAAATCCCTTTAGAACACAACTTAATTCCCTGTCGATTACACTTCCTCCATCAGGTGCAATCTCAACCATCCGATCTAGGCTCCCCTAGATCCAACATCATACGCATGTCCCGCGCGGTTGACGTGCTCAACCGATAACACGCAATCAATGGTGGTTTACTCTCACCTCCACCGCCATGCATCAATCGTTGAGTGTGGTCACTCCGCTTTCTCCAACCCCTTTGCCATTTGAGGGCGCCCCAATCAATACTGCAAGTTTCCAGAGCACGGGTCCCACCTTGTACGATTAGCACTTTTTTTCCTTTCTTCGCCTGTGGTTCTTCGATTCGCCATGCATCCAAGTGCTTGGGCTTCCTCCACTTCAACCTTGTTTTCCCAGCGATGAGCGCTAATCGTACATCAAAATCACCTCCTTTCCCCGATCCGGGGCTCCCAGGGGCTACTTTGACCTACTACGTAGTCTCCATGGGCCTTTGTCAGCACGCTTTGAACAAGGTCCTCGCTGTTCCATGTTGGCTGCCATTGCCATTGGTTCAAGATGTTTTTCATTATTGTTTTGGATTTCCTGAGAGATATGCTCCGATCTGATATAGTCATGGTTCTTGACAGTCTTTTATGGATCCGATTCAGATCAAACATGAATTTGATCAAATCAAGAAAGCTATTTTTGAATCTCCAACCTTGGTAAGTCCTGATTATACCAAACCATTCAGTATCTTATCTTTTGCCTCTGAAACAACCCTTGCTACTATTTTACTACAAAAGAATGAAGATTCCCATGACGAACCTATAGCCCTTTTTTGAAAAGTTATGAGAGATTCTAAGCTCGAATATGAAATAATTGAGAAGAAGGATTATGCCCTAGTCCAATCCTTGAAATATTTCAAGATGTATGCTTTACATTCAACCATTATAGCCTATGTTCCCAACAATGCTGTTAAAAATGTTCTCACTCAACCAGATATTAATGGGAGGAGAGGTAGATGGATCACCCAAATTTTAGAGTATGATCTAACTATCAAAACCATAAATCTAGTAAAAGGTCAAGGATTAGCTAAACTCCTAGCTGAATCTAACTATAAAGTGTTAGGCATCAACTCTATTTTGGAAATAACACGGGAGAATCCACAAGAACATTCCCAAAATTTTAATGAGATGAATCCACAAGAACCTTCTATCTCTGTAGAAGGGCAGAATCCATAAGAACCTTCCTAGCATCCTAACGAAAAGAATCCACAAGAACCTATACCTTCAAATTAAACTATTTTTGTACACATTGATGAGAAATTTCTTTTATCATATTGGTATAAAGATATTGTAAATTTCTTGATCCATTTTGAATGTCTTGCATCATTCTCCAAAATTCCAAGTAACGCTTTCAAATTGAAAGTAGTCAAATACTACATCATAAATGCAAATATGTACTAGAAACACCCACTCCATAACTTGTTATTATGTTTAACAGAGTTAGAGAATGAAGGGATCATTGATTAGTTTCATGTAGGATTTTGTGGAGGACATTATGATTGGAGAGCAAAATCATATAAGATATTAAGTGTAGGATTCTGTTGGCCAACATTGTTCTTACAAGTAGGGGAAAAGGTCAGAAGTTGTGTCCCTTGTCAGAGATTTGCTGGTAAGTAGAAACTAGTAGCACTTCCACTTATCCCCACAATAGTCTCAACACCTTTTCTCCAATCGGGAATAGATCTTATTGGAGAGATTTTTCCTACTTCAAGCAATCAACATAGATGGATCCTCACTACAACAATTTACTTTACTAAAAGGGTGGAAGCAATTTCAGTAAGAAATTTTATTGATTCAGTAGTAATCAATTTCATTGAAGAGAACATGTTATCTAGGTTTGGTTTCCCAATCTCGATTGTTACTGACAATGCCACAACATTTTCAAGTGTTAAAATGATTGAATTTTGCTATAAATATCAGATTATGTTACACCATTCAACTCCATATTATCCTCAAGGTAATGGTCTTGTAGAATCATCTAATAAAAGTCTAGTGAAGGTTATCAGAAAAACTTTAGCAGATCATAGAAAGAGCTGGGACACTCATTTAAATTATGTAGTCTGAGCAAACAGGATTACTCCAAATAGATCTACTGGAAAGTATCCTTTCCAGTTAGTTGATGGGAAATATGCAATTTTCCCTACCAACCTAGCCTTCCCCGTTTTAAAGTTTCTGCAGAATTCAACTGATGAACCTGATGATTTTTCAAGGAGGATAAATCAAATCATTGAACTAAATGAGAAGAGACATGAAGTTCAATACAAATTGAAAAATATCAAAATAATGTGAAGAGTCTATTTGACAGAAGAGCCAAGGAAAGGGACTTCAAGGAAGGTGATCTTGTTCTAAGATGGGATTCTAGAAGAGAAGACAAAGGAAAAAATGGAAAGTTTGACAACCTATGGCTTGGACCTCTTGCTATTGCTGAAGTAAAAGGAAACAAAATTTTTGTGTTACAAAATCTAGTAGGACAATATTCCACATATCCTGTTAATGGAAAATTTTTAGAGGATTACATTTAGTATTGATGAACCAGAGTAGATTTTACACCATCATTGTAAACAATCTGGTGTTATTTTACTTTTTCAATTGTCAGTTCGATCTTTTATAAAAAGACTACAAGTTCTCTGTATTCTATAGGAGAAAGCAATCCCCAGTTGGAGCTGATGTTGTAACATTCTTGTTTTTGATAAGTTAGCTATTAGAGGAAAAAATCAAAATGCCATACAAAAAAATGATAAGTTAGGATATGGACCGAAAACAACTTGGATAATAAAAATTTTAGGAACTATTATTATTACAGGTCCATATCAAATAAAATGATAGGATAGTTTCTCTAAAAAAAGTAAGCAAAATGAAAATGTTAGACAATAAATAAAAGAAAAATATTTGCTTTAGAAAATAAAATTAAGGTTGCTAACTGAAACTACACTTTTGAAAATGTTCTTTTAATTAATCATACTTAAGTTCTTTAATTATGATTTAATTATTGTAATAAAATCTTGATGACCTTGTAAAATAAGTCATATCATATGCTTTGGTGGTATTAACGGAAGCGACAAAATGACACATCGGGCACCGATAACCAATGGGCACTTTTCAACAGAGATCATTCACTCCGCCTAGATCAATAGTGGAGGAAGCCTTTCGGGCCCCCTTCGGCTGTTTCCCATTAATGCAAATGGGGGGCCTGAAAAGCAGATTTCATGGCTGCCATTTTTGCGACGTGGCACCTCCACAATGTTTCAGACCCCCAAGGCTCAAAACCACAAACTATTATGCCCCCCACCCCCGAAATCTGTTTCTAGTTTTCTTCCATCTGACTGTTGACTTCTTCCCGCGCGATATGCATCCATTATCCTCCATCCATTCACAAACCTCCATGTCACCAATCCATTTTCACTCACTCATTCACTGCCCACCATGTTACAATTTCGTTTCCCATATGCTTCAAAACTACTGTTGTGCCTAATTAACCATTTACACATCCATTAAACATTAATTCGCATCCTTCTACAAATTTATTGCCTACTGCTAAATTTAAACAGTGAATTGAGCCCAATTGCACCTATAAATGCTCTATGGGTCCAATCTTTGCTACTTTTCGCTTCCATAAAAAAAAGCACCATTTGTCACTCTGTGTGAATTTTCACCACTTTCATCCATTTTTTATTGAAACAATTTCTGAATTTCCCCTACATCAGGATGAATCCTAAAGAAAAAATACATAATACTACTGAAGAAGGGAACCCCTCCATAGTCTCACTTCATTAGGATCATATTCCCCTTGTTGATTCCCTTTTCAAGATCAATTATTGTGAATGTGAAGTTCATTTTTATGAATTACATTCATGGTTAAAACTCAAATATGTTGATAAAGAGGATCACATTCACTTTTTAGAGACACTTCTACCATTATATTATTTTCCTAAGACCCATCACTTCCCTGATTGAATCTTTTGGTGTCATGCCAAGTATGATCCTGTGCAAATAATAGTGATGACTCACAATGGAAAAATCCTGATCACCCTTACTACTCAGAGCATAAACCAAAAGTTAATGATACCTCCATCTGACTCCCTTAGCCATTTCTCACCTACAGCTCTCATGGACCTTTACAATAAACTTACCTTCCCATAGAGAGCCCTTATATTTGAACTTTTCCTACTAGAAGATGTCGAATTACCAAAAATAAATCCACAATATTCATCTTCCATGTTCCATGAAGCTACTAAACATATTATCTCTCTATTATCATACCTCCTAGGTTATGAAAATGACCAATATGTTGATGAATCCAACCTTGAATTATTTTCCATTTTTAGCAAAGAATATCAACCTACTTTCATGTATAATTATGGCCACTTTTTGGGCTAATAATATACATGAACAGTTTATGAATTTGACCACACAAGGAGTTTTCAGGTATAGTTTAGTCATAATCCATTTAATTTTGTTTCAACAAGGGGACCTATTGCCCATTCAGCTAAATAGACAAGATGAGCAGGGAGTGAATCAATCAGTGATTCACTGGATAGAGTTAGTAAGAGCAGGATCATCCAATTTTAGAGTCTCTAAGTTCATTGATTATTTTATACATTCAAATATTCGAATACTCAATAGCCAGGCAGAGCCTAGAATTGGAGAAGAAATAAAAAATACATTGCACCTATCAGAGTAGACCAACACTGGTGATTGGTACCTATACTAGAATTACACTAAGATTAGGATATATGGCAATGAGTTGGCTCCATACAAATTACCCAAGTATGTGCCAATGAGAATATTGTCACTGCAATATATCAGGTAGATGATAAATATGGATGCAGTCCATTTTGTCTCAGGCAAAAAGAAATCACAGTTTAAACTCAAAGCCAGGTTAGGAAATTTCTTTTGTAACACTAGGTCTGTAGGTATAGAAGAAGACAAACTACTAAGGAACACGACCCTCCAGCCAAGCTTCACTCGATCTTATGATCCTTTTGGGATCATTTAACCTCTAAGAGTGCAGTTGAAGGCAACATCTTACAACCATACTCCCAAGCCAAAATTGGAGAAGTTCATGAATGAGGAGCAGTGGTCTGAAAGGAACTCTCACAGGGGGAGATGAACATATTATTTCTACTCCACAGGTAAAGACTCCAGCTACTCAAAGAAATCAACATAAAAGAGCCAGAGAATAAACCCAGTCAGCTACAGAATCAGGTAAAGAGTATTATAGCTCACAAAATAAGTTGAAAACCGGACTATCAATGTCATCAGGAGGCAAGCCAACAAATATAATTGAACTTGGAGAATTGGAAGATGTTTCATCAACAGGAACCACTGATCCCAAGCCTCCTTCTACTTCTTCAACTGAAACTATGGAGATTATTTAGTCAACTGAGACCAGCTCAGCAGCAGATACTAATATCTTCTCAACATTTTTGGAAATCAAACAAAATAATGAAAGTCTTAAATTGCAAGTATACAGTTATTTTTGGAAACAAACATCCACTTCTCAGCATAGACTTCTCTTTGCCTTTGACAATGAACGAGGAAATATGAAAATGGCATTTTTTCAGGTTCAAATTTCATTTCCCAAATCCACAGTAGGCTGCAAGAAGACCATATTCTCATTTGATGTGAACCAGATACATCCAATTGATCAAATGGATTTGCATAGGCAATCAGTTGAGATGTTATTTTCAACAATGACTACAACTGCCATGTCCATTTTCAAGCTTAGAAATACTTTTTCCAATGTGCAATCACAACTTGAAATTGAAAATGTGTCATCCTTGTCTAAAAATAACAAATTAAAATCTTTATAATATATCATTATCAAGATTGGATATGATCCCCAGGACTATAAACCAATTGAAGAAATACTGCAAAAGAAGAATGTAGAGATTACAACCTTGAAGAAACAGTTGAAGCTACCTTCAACTGAGGATACACAGACAAAAGAAATGCAGAAAATTAACAACACATGGAGGAGATGTTGAAGCTAATTTTTGAGAAAAACATACACACAAATAAAATGGAGGAGTAGATAGAACAACTGCTCAAGGAAAAAGAGGCAACACAACTTGTTGTGACCTTGGTGACAACAATTCCAACGGCAGGTGGATATTTAAGCTCATCTCCTACTGACATTGCTTCATCTTTGGAAACAGGTGAAACAACAAGGTTATCACAGGAGCTACAAGCACAAAAATAAAAAAAATGAGAAATTACTCGAGAAGTTCCAAACCCTGGAGTCACAGAAGGTAAAAATGATACCTCTTATGTAGAGAAAATGCAAAATTCACATAGGTTAGAGCTCAGGGTTAAACAATTAGAGAGAAAGACTCTGAGACCTCAAAGGACAATGGGAGTGAGTTTAGTGGAAATTGGCTCCCCCTAATTAGAAAGATAATTCCTCTGGACTTTTAGAGCATAATATCACTAGTTTCCCCAAAATTAATTATTGAAGTTAATCAATTAATTAAATTGAAATTTAATTAATAAAATCAATATAACATAATTTAAAATTTATTCTAGTTTATAGTAACAATTTTTTTAAAATTAACATTTGATAAAATAAGATAAATTAAAAATTAAAAATTAATTAATTGATTGATGAATTGATCAAAATAAAAATTTACTTATTTATCAATTAAACAATTAGGGTTAAATAAAATTAACAACGAAAAATTGGAAAACGATAATAATAAAACAAAACAAAATTATGAATTAAACTAATTAATCAAATAAAATAAAATTAATTAAAACTATTAATGAATTTGTTAAACAAGAATGTTTCTATTTGATTACTTAGGATTATTCTAAAATAAAATAATAAACAAAACAATAGATAGAATTATAATTAATTAATTTAATTAATTAATTAAAATATTTAAGAATTTATTATATCAGTTTAAAGATATTTTAGATTTAGGGTTAAATAATATAAAAATAAGAAAATTAATGGAAAGGAAAATAAAAATTAATTAAAACAATAAAACTAACCTATAATCAAGGGAATAAATAGGATTAATAATCTACATATTAAAATCAATTAAGTAAAACAATTAAAATAAAAATAAAAATTAATTAATTAAACTAAAGTTATTATAATATTCATATGTATATATAAGGGTCGGCTTCTTTATAAAATTTATCAAGATTTAGGTTTATTTATACTCTCGTCGCAAGATTCTTCTCTCAAGGAACTATTGGTCATTATTTTTTTCGTACCATGTCAGATCTCACTTTATTAATCACAAAAGGTAAAATTAATGTTCATAATGAATATTTATATGCTTTATTATTCTTCTCGATCATCTCTAACATCTCGTACGACTGATAATTACTTCGCTTTACTCCACCTATTGGACTCTGCCGCTCACTTCATGCCATATTAAACGCTCTCATGTGTACTTTTATTTTTCTTGTACTTCGAGGATGAGGATGCCCTTTCTTATTGGAGGGGGAAGGTTATGTGCTATAATGATTTGACATGATATAATTATCCAACTCCACCATGAATTTCTGATTGGACTAATTAATTAGTATTGCATTTATAAAAAGATTTTTCTAATTGATCGATCATTTATTGGCACATTTATATAAAAGATTTATTTGATTAAAAGTCTTTCATGCAACATATTCATTGTTGTTCAACACTAAAACCATAGAAGTAAGGATATTGCATGCAGAATAGTGGAATTGTTACAGGAGCACAACAAGCATGGGAGGTAGTGCCATTCGCAATGAGCCCACGTTATTACAAATAACAGAACATGCTCAAGCAATTCTTGAACGCACCGAGTCGATATAATACCTGGTTAGGTTGCAGGTATTTCACAGTGATGTTGCACTAGAATTTTTGTAGAATTTATAGGATGGAAACACAACTATGAAAGGAAAATCCATAACAGTCTCTGAAGCAGTCATAGCCGAAATCTCAGGACTCTCAACAAATGGCATAAAGTGGATTGAGAAGCATGTACAACTGTAGGAAGCTATTAAATTATTTAGCGATTCAGGTGAAGAAATTATACACAAATGCAAGGGTATTCATCCTGCATCCTTGAAGGAGCCATGGCGAAAATTGGCAACAATTTTTCATAAATACATCACTTGCGATGGCCAAAAGGATGTGGTACGGTCTAGACACCTTAAGATGTTAGAATACTTAAGTAGAAGATTGTAGTTAACTTGTCATTCTTTCTAAATTCTTTACTGCATGATGTTTCTAGTCGAGTTAGAAAATCCAAGAACCCGCAGGCTACAATTAGCCATCATGGTTTAATTAAACTCATAGTCACCTGAGAACTACCCAACAACAATTAACCTAGGACAATTTTGTAAATCCCATTGTACCTTCATTGGAAGAAAACCTAGGAAATGCAAAGGCAGGAGAAGCTCTTGACTAAATTATAGAGAATGTTGATAAGCAAGATAATGAACGACAAACCCTAGGGGCAACAGTGTCAGGGAGGGCACAAAAAAGGAAAACCTCTATTTTAGCTTCTAACCAAGAAAAATGAAGATGTTATGAGAGTATATGATCACAATAGAACTTTATAGAATTAACAAAGGAACTAGGACCGTCTTATACACCCCCTGCAAGCCCATAGGATGTTTTTCCACAAGGTGATGAAGAAGAGGTGGCCTAAGTTTTGGAAAACTTGGGGACGCTCTTCAAAGAAGAAACTCAATCTGGACATTTACAGGATCAGGACCATACCCCTAGCCAATCTACCTCTACCAATAACTCTGGTCATATACAAATTGTATCGTCATCCAAAAATATGGATGGAAATCAATCTGAACATATGCAAGACCGAGACCATGTCCCTAACCAGTCTACCTCTACTGATAATTCTAGTCATACAAAAGTTTTACCATCTTCTGGAGATATGGAGGGGTCCTAGGAGCAAGGGGGACAAATTTCCTCTACAAGAAGAAGTCATGTGACAAAAACTTAGGTAGAAAGAAGCCTTGAGTCAGAAACTCAATCAGGATATTGTTAGAAAATTATATATTACAGAGAAATGGAACACATAAAATATTGCAGAAATATAAACACAAAAAACACATAAAACAAGAGAGACACAGATATACGTGGTTCATCCAGTTTGAGCTATCTCCACAGAGAAACAGCTAATCCTTCTTTTATTATATTATCCAGCAAACTAAAGAGATACAACCTACAGCAGATCTGCTGTAACTCCCTCTTCGCTCTCAATCTCCTCTCTCTTCCTCACTCAAAATACAAATCTACATAAACACCATACAATTCCCTCATATATAAAGAGGGGTTTCCTTCTAGGGGAAAAAGCCCTAAATTAAACATAACTTCTACCGTCAAATCATCTGCCTAATGAAAAACCCAGATTGACTAGAAATTACTAGACTTTTTCAAGGCAATTTTGCATCTATTTTTAGCTTTGGGGCGTTGCCCCCGAACCCCCGCCAGGGGACCGCTGGCCCCCAGACCCCCCAGCCAGGGGGGATTAGGCCCCCCAGACCCCGGCAGGGGGGACGAGTCCCCCCGGCATGGAAGGGTGTACAGTCTTCCTGGGGTATACATCCGGCTGAAACCTTTGAATACAAAAGATAATCAAGCTCCACACCCAACAATCTCTCACTTGGAGACTGATTATAGCAACTCCACTGTTGCTTCATTTTTTAGACAATGACTCCACCTTGGACCTGGTTGTTTCTCATCTTGTTCATCATACTTGAAGACCAATTGAAACTGAGTAGATTCTCAGTTTCTCCCTGGTTACAACTTTTGTTAGCATATCTGCAGGATTCTGGCTAGTGTGTATCTTTTCCAGCTTCAACTGTCCATCTTCCAATGCTGACCATATGAAATGGTACTTGAGCTGTATATGTTTATTCTTGGAATGAAATGCAGAGTTCTTTGCAAGATGTATGGCACTCTGGCTATCACTGTATAACCTTCCCAACTCCTGATTCTTACCCAATTCATCCAGAAACCTTTGTAACCAAATCATTTCTTTACTAGCCTCTATAGTAGCAACATACTCTACTTCTGTTATTGAAAGTGCAACAACACTTTAGATTTTTGAAACCTAACTGACAGTTGTTCCACGTACAGTAAATACATATCCTTTAGTTCTTCTCCTGTTATCTCTGTCACCTGCCATATCTGCATCAACATATCCCTGTAGTGTAATGTTTGAACCACCAAAGCATAATGCTTGATTTGTCATACCTCTCAAATACCTGAGAATCCACTTCACCGCCATCCAATGTTCTTTTCCTGGATTGTTCATGTACTTGCTTACAACTTCCACTGCATGTGCAATATCAGGCCTTGTGCATACCATTGCATACATTAAGCTTCCAACTGCTGATGCATATGGAACTTTAGACATATGAGTCATTTCTTCCTGAGTCTTGGGACATGCCTCCTTACTTAATTTGAAATGGCTGGCCAAAGGTATACTAACTGGTTTTGCATTCTGCATATTAAACCTTTTCAACACCTTTTCTATGTACTCACTTTGAGACAATGTTAATTTGTGATTCTTCTTGTCTCTAGTTATTCTCATACCAAGGATTTGTTTTGCAGCACCCAAATCCTTCATTGCAAATGAGTTTGCCAATTTTCTTTTGAGCACATTTATTTCCTGCATGTTAGAACCTGCAACAAGCATGTCATCTACATACAATAACAATATAATATAGCTGCCATCATTTTACCTTTTGAGATAAACACAATGATCAGAGTGACATCTAGTATAACCTTTTTCAGACATAAACCTGTCAAATTTTAGATACCACTGCCTTGGAGCCTATTTTAAACCATACAAGCTCTTCTTCAACCTGCACACTACTTTCTCCTTCCCTTTTACCTCATATCCTTGTGACTGTTGCATATATATCTCTTCCTCCAAATCCCCATGGAGAAAGGCTGTCTTTACATCTAACTGCTCAAGATGCAAATCTTTAGCTGTTACTAGACTTAAAATTTTTCTGATTGAAGTCATCTTAACAACAGGAGAAAATATCTCATCAAAGTCTATACCCTTTTTCCATGCAAACCCTTTCACCACAAGTCTAGCTTTATACCTTTTTCTACCTCCATATTCTTCCTTCAACTTGTAACCCCATTTATTCTACAATGCTATTTTACTTGCAGACAACCTGACTAAGTCTCAAGTCTAGTTATGTTCTAAGGAGTCCATCTCTTCTTTCATGGCTTGCTCCCACTTCTTCCTGGTTTCTACCTGCACTGCTTCTTCATAACATTCTGGTTCACCAGAATCAGTCAACAGTACATAATATAATGAAGGGGGTCTACTTATACGGGTAGATCTTCTAACACCACTTTCAGGTGTTTGAGGTGCTTGTTTCTATTGTGGTTGTTGTTCTGGCCATTGATCATTAGGATTTTCAGGCACCATCACTTTTTATGTGATCTCATCAAGCACTGTGTATTCTCTGTTTTCTTTTTCTTGTTTCTTAACCTGTAGCTAATCCTAATGCAAAACCTTTTCATTGAATATGAAATCTATGCTCCTAATGATTTTGTGTTTTTCATAATCATAAAAGCGATAACTAAAATTATTAACACCATATCCAATAAAAGTACATTTCTTTGATTTTGCCTCAAGCTTTGTTTTATTTTCTTTATGAATGTGGACAAAGGCTTCACAACTAATTTTTTTTTTAAAAATGAGTAGTTTACCTTTTTACTTGTCCATGCCTCCTCTGGAATACAACCATCCAAGGAACTTGAAGGCCCTCTGTTTATTAGATAAACAACAGTATCTACAACACTGCCCAAAATTGTAAAGGCAATCCTGCATGAATCACATGCACCTTTCATGCTCCATGATTATCTTGTTCATCCATTATGACACACCATTTTCTTGTGGTGTTCCTGGAATTGTCTTCTCTAATTCCATTCTCTTAACAGTACCTATCAAACTCTTTGCTGCAATATTCACCTCCATTGTCTGATCTGAGACACTTCAACCTTTTTCCTGTCTCATTTTTCAGCCAAAGCTTTCCATTTCTTGAAAGTATCAAATACATTAGATTTATTTCGAATACAATAAATCTAGGTTTTTTCGTTGCATCATCAATAAAAGTAACATAATAATGAGAGCCACCAAGAGATGATACCCGAGCAGGTCCCCATACATCTGTATGCACAAGCTCTAATTTTTCGCTCTTCTTTTCTTTCCCAACTCTGAGGAATCTGACTCTCTTATGTTTTCCATAAACACAATTCTCACAAAATTTTAAATCAACATCCTTCAAACCTGGCAAAAAATTTCTTGAGTGAAGAATATGCATCCCCTTCTCACTCATGTGCCTGAGCCTATGGTGCCACAATGCCATATCTTCTCCTGTAGAGGTTAAAGCATTAACAAAATTAGAAATACCATTGCATAAATACAATTTACCAGCGTTTTCTCCTTTTCCTATTATCAGGGATCCTTTAGTGACCTTCTAGGTTTTATTTGTAAAAGTAGTCACACAACTTTCACCACCCAACTGCCCTATTGAAATAAGATTTTTCTTCAGATCTGGAACATGCCTTACCTCCTTCAATAGTAATTGATTTTACAGGGTTTATCATCACCCATTCGAAGCTAACCAAAATATCCTTGAACATAATCATGAAAATGTTTCCTATCAGGTGTGACATTGAATGAGGCCCCTGAATCTACCACCCAGGCATCAATAATATTTTCTAAAGAAAGAATCAAAGCATCTTGCAACACATCACCTGTTACATTTACTTCATGATTATTTTCTTGTTGCGCGTCTCCTTCTTTCCCTTCCGAGACTTGCAGTCTTTCTTCCCGCATTTGCAGCACACTGTCCCTGATCTGGACTTGGATCTGCCTTTTCTTGACTTACTGCGATATCCAGGGCTCTTTCCTCTTTCCATTTTTCTTCCCCTAGTCTCTGTAGTCAAAGCATTACCTGATGTTTCACCTGATCTTTTCCATCGCATTTCCTCGCTAAGGATTGCACCGACAACATCATCAAACTTTAAAGTACTAGATCCAGAGATAGAGTTACTAATGGCGGTAACTAAACCATTCCAACTTTCTGGCAATGAGCATAGAAATAACAAAGTCCTAACTTCATCATCAAAAGTTACCCCTACAGAACTTAACTGACTGGTAACTATATTAAATTCATTTAAATGATCAGCAACAGATCCACCTTTTGACATTTTCATATTAAATAAACGCTTCATGAGAAATACCTTGTTTGAGGTTGAGGGTTTTTCATATAGTTTGGCCAATGTCGATGTTAAACCATTTGTTGTCATTTCCTTTGAAATATTAAATGCTACCGACACCGCTAGGCACAACCGTATTGTTCCAAGTGCTTTTCTGTTGAGAATATCCCATTCTGTGTCCATCATACTCGTTGGCTTCTTTGCCTTTTCGCTCAATGGTTGGTACAAATGTCTCTGATACAGATAATATTCCATATGCATCTTCCAGAGCTGGTAGTTTTGGACGTTAAATTTTTCGACCCTAAACCTACCATCTTCCGCCATTGCTCCCACTCGAACCAGGAACCCTTCTCTCCTGTGATTTTATCAACTAAATAGACCTTCGGCTCTGATACCAGTTGTTAGAAATTATATATTACAGAGCAATGGAACACATATATATATTGCAGAAATATAAACACAGAAAATGCATAAAACAAGAGAGACACAAATATACGTGGTTCACCCAATTTGGGCTATGTCCATAGAGAAAAAACCATTCCTTCCTTTTATATTAACCAACAAACTAAAGAGATACAACATATCCACTGTAATTCCCTCTTCTCTCTCACTCAATCTCCTCTCTCTTCTCGCTTAGAATACAGATCTACATAGACGCAATACGATTCCCTCATATATAGCGAGGGGTTGCCTTCTAGGGAAAAAAACCCTAAATTAAACATAACTTCTACCGTAAGATATCTGCCTAATGAGTGACCTAGATTGACTACGAAATTACAACATTTTACAAGGCAATTTTACATCTATTTTTAGCTTCGGGCACAGTCGTTGTTACACAGTAATTTGTCACCATTGGTCACTGTCCCTGTTACCCCTGTTTTCGTACATTGGAGGATACATTCCGAGACCTGTGAGTAGTGACATAGCCTAAAAACACTTGCCTTATGTTCCCCTGAGTATGTAATTCATGTTCCCTGAAGACACCTTCTGCAAATTATCCCTGAAAAATGCCCTTTTTCGATTGGCGCAGGTACACAGTGTCTTATCCGCGCCAATCACTGAGATCCTCAAAAAGGGGCGCGCCCATTGGCGCTCTGTCCTAGAACAACACTCGCGCCAACTAAGTTTGGTAATGATTTTTGGCAAATGCGCACCCATATGTTTTTTCCTTTCAGATCATGAAGTCTTTTGAGGGAAAAATCCATCTGATAGAGGTCGAGAATCATCATCTATCCTTGACATCTATCCTCAGTAGCTTTTCGGAGATAATGTCGATCCACAATGGGCGTCCTAGTGCATTGAATCTTCCTCCCTTCTCCATTTATAAAAGTCTGTCCTCATGCATTAGACAAGGGATTTTTTAGAGGAGTTGGGGAGAGAGTTTTTGAGAGTTCTGGAGTAATGCTAGTTGTGATTATGCTTGTCTGGAGTGATAGTAAGAGTTTTGAAGCATAGGGAGGTTATGCCGCCAGAATCCTGAGAGAGAGAAGGTCTATTGCAAGGCATACATAGCGGTTCGCCTAGCCAGAGAATAGGTTCAACGTTAGAACCTTGGTTGTATCTTTCTCTGCCTATTATTCATTAATAGATGACTGCTGTTATGGTTCCATTCTCATTTGTCTCATGATGGTTAATGTGAATTAGATCCTTTCTGACTGATGTATAGTTGCTTTTACTAGATTTCACGGTTGTGTTTGTTCTCTCTTTGCATGTGCAAGTGTCCATCCGCGAGGATAGTGGAGGATCGTGACCGACCAGAGCGAAGGAGTGAGAGCGGCATCTCTTCATCAAACAAATAGCGCTGGAATCCAAGTAGTGTTCATTACCCTTTTGTATTGCATTAGGAACTTGCAGAGTAGCATTGTTGATTGTTGCTAGACCCTTCTGGGCTAGTGGGATCGCCTCTGTCCGCAGAGGGGATTTACCTGTTCAACAATTTGGTGACTCCACTGGGGAGAAGCTATTTGGAGTTTGTCTTGCATGTTAGTTTTCTCTTGCTTGCCTAAGTTAATGAGCTTTCTGGGTCAGCAAACGCGGTTGGCGCGTTTTTTCCTTTGACAGTCGCGCCAGTTGGCGCATGTTGCACAGCAGGAACTAGCGCCAATTCCTGAATAGCGCAAGTTGTAGATTCACAGTCGTGCCAGCTCTGTGAATTTTGCCAGTTTGTTAGTTGAAAGATCCTTAAACTCAAATTTTTGTTTTTCTATATCTTTTGCAGCTTCTGGAAGTGTGTTAGACCTTTGTGTGACTGGTTATTACTTTTATCCTTCAGTTGTTTGCTTATTTCTATCGATTTTGTATCCTAGCCCTAGAACACCTAGTGGCTTTGCATGTCGAACCTTCTGTGGGAAGTTGTGGCTTGATAATCCAGTCAACTTTTTGGTTGTTTTCCGCACTCATCTAGTGGTTGTGAAAGTTTGGTATTCTGTGCTTCGAGTGATTCACTTCTAGCTTGTTTGGATTTACTCTTTTGAGAAATTCTTAATTTGATTTCCTTTGATCATTACTTGAAGTTTTGTCTCAGTCTCTTCACAATTTTGCATCTTTTTGCTTTTGTTTTTGCAAAACATTTTCCCCCTCATTCGCCGGGGGGGGGGCGCGCTAAATTGTGTATGAGTGTTAATTGCCTTTGAGTGTTTTTATTTTTTGATCTTTGGAAATCTCACCCAATTTTCTTGATTTGCACTTGACTGGTTCTTAGATTACATTAGAATCATCTTATGTTTGAAAATTCTCTTGCATAGATCACACGTGCATAATTAGAATTCTCATTTGTGCATAGATTACATTTGCACACTGTTCAAGTGAATTGTGCATAGATTCCTCCTTTGAATTCCCTTTTGTCTTGTTGAGCTTAGATCACATAGCTCATAAACCTCAGTTTTTCCTTTGATTTGGAAAATTGCTTTGGTAACTTGGGGACTTTGTTGTCTTTTCATCGAGTGATTTTATTTCTTTTGCTTGGTGTAGCTATCTCTCAAAATCATTTTAAGTGCTTTGTGCCATTGAAAAGAAAATCAAACTAGTATCTTTTGCATTTAATAGTTAAAAGGAAAAGAACATTTCGTTGGTTTGTGTTTTCAAAAGAAAAGTTTCGTTTCCTTACCATTAGTTGCATTAGGTTGTTTGATTGCTTGAGTTCATTTTGTTTGATTGAAAAATTCCTAACCTTCTCACAGTTAGAATTCATCGAACGAAATGATGTTCTTTGGCATGTGGTTTGCATCTAAGTAATTCTGAGAGATCATACGGTAGGACCTGAAATCAAAACTTAATTCAAGATCAACCGTAAAATAAACAAAATTTACTTAACAACGCATTGGAACTTAACGCAAATATCTAGAGGTCTAGGCTAGAGACGTGCTCCGGCGTCGTTAAACCTAGTCACTCTTGCTTTCGCATTAAGGTTGGGTGATTCCTCTGGTGTGATTCATTTGTGTCTGCACGGATTTGAGCTCCCACGTACCGTCGCGTATATATTGGGATACTCCACTAGGTTTGCATCCTTTATCCATAGGAAGCCGAGTCTGCTGCCTTGTGAACTGTAATGCACCGAACACAGCATTCGGGAAGATGACTGCAGTACGAAAAGTCCTTGGTTCTCATACGATTGCCAATGTGTATAAGCAGTTTTACGGATTGCTTGGTAAACCTTTTGCTTAGAATCTCCAGAGCAGTCACTTTTGATCCTTTTCGGACTCCCTAAAAGAAAAGGTGTAAGTGAGCGTCTTGTCACTTCGTGCTCATTAAATATTCGAAGGAGACTAGAGTCATCTTGTTGTCCTTTTCTCGACTCTTAAAAAATGAAAAGGTCAAGTTCAGTTCCTATGTCTTAAAAATTTATTTGGCCACGATAACATTACTTGGTTAGATCTTGTGTGCGTTAGCTTGAGTAGGTTTTTTTTTTGCTATGGCAACACTTCCAGGGTTCACCAACCCAAGTTCCCCTCCTAACGGGAATCCTATTCATTCCCCTCCTCTTGGGAATGTTGGTGCTCCTTATATGGCGACGTTATCCCTTCCGGGGTTAATTGTCGGGTTGCCTGTTTGGTTGTTTTCAACCTCTTTGGTCCCTACCCTGTCAGCTGATACTCCATCAGTCCCTCCACCTGAACAACATCATGTTGAACCTAAGGTGGACCTCTCCCCTTCGACACCTACTTCTACGTCTCCTTCTTGTACTTAGCCTGGTGAAAGTGTCGATTCGAATAACCAGGTGGCTAAGAAGAAGAAGAACAAGAACAAGAAGAAGAAGTCTCCCAAGGGAGAGGCTACAAGAACAACTATTAATCCTTCAAGTACACCAGAAGTTGGGCCCCTTTCCACTCCTCCGCGGAAGGTTAAGTTTCCTTGTCGATTATGCAAGGAGGACCATCTTCTTCGTGATTGTCTTGGAATTCCCAGGATCTTAGAAGTATGGTCTTGTGATCCGGCCCACCCCTCATCGTCCACTGAGGCTCACAGCGATGCTACCTCATCAGTTGGGAATGGCAAGGGAAAAGGGAAGATTCGAATCCCCTGCAGACTTTGAAGGAAATCATCCCCTTTCCACCTTTGTCCCCTCATGGATAAAAGCCTCAAACTTTGTTTGGAAAGTCTCCCAGCTCCCTCGCCCAAATCCCCGTTGGATATCAACGTTGTCTGCAGCTGCAGATCATTCGCCTCCCGACAATGAGATTGATTCACATTCTTCTCTTGTCCAGGCCCCTCTTCCCGAACCTGGTTGTGCCCAGCCTGTTCCAGACCAACCATTGGTCGGAAAGACTGTCGACTGGAGTTCACCTCCTGTCGACCACTCTGTTTCGGAAGAGCAACATTCCCAGGTTCTTCTCGTCTCATCGGATTCTCCTGAGCTTGATGATGGTTTTCGCATCCGAGCCTCTCCGGAGAATTCCGATTCGGTCCCTTCCGAGCAGGGGGGCAACCATATGGTTCCCCCACCAAGTAGTTCGGTCGTTTTCTTCGATTGGAGTCGTTAGACTACCCCTCCCCTTCCATCCCACGTGCCTTTCTGGGTCACCGCCTATGCCTCCCATATGGCGCTGCCTGGCACCGTGTTAGATGAAGGAGCATCAGTTAGTCTTATGCTCGTTACTATTTGGCAGGCTTTGGGTTCCCCATCGCTTGTACCTGTTGCACCGAATCTCACCGCTTTTGACGGAGGAACGAGTCAACCATTAGGGATCCTTCCAAAGTTCCCTATCACTTTGGGAGGCAAGAACTGTCCTATATAGACTCTCGGTTACCCAAGTTCTTTAGACTTCAGTCTTCTCTTGGTCGTGACTATGTGTATGCCATGGGAGCCCTTGTTTCTTCACTTTTCCGTGTGGTTTTCTTTCCACACGATGGAAGAATGGTGACGATGGACCAATTATCGTTCGTTCGTCCACAAGCCCCTCTGGCACCATTGTCCTTCCCTCTTGGTTCTCATCCACCAGTTGCATCTGTCTCACCCCGGATCAACTACGTGGCCACCTCTCCCATGCCTATATCCAACAATGCCGCTATCGTGCATAGTGTTCTGGGGGCATTGGGTCCCGACTTCCGAGACATTGCCCTCCCATTGGGAGCGCCACTCTTGGAAGCCCCGACTTCCTGTTCATTATGATGAAGTTCGGGCGGAGCATAGTTCGTTTCCTATGTCAAGCTCCCTAAAAAATGAAATTAGGATTGGTCGGAGCATAGTTCGTTTTCCTATGTCAAGCTCCTTAAAAAATGAAACTAGGTCTGAGTGGAGCATAGTTCACTTTCCTATGTCAAGCTCCCTAAAAAATGAAACTAGGATTGGTCGGAGCATAGTTCATTTTCCTATCTCAAGCTCCCTAAAAAATGAAATTAGGTCTGGTCGGAGCATAGTTCCTTTCCTATGTCAAGCTCCTTAAAAAATGAAATTAGGACTGGGCCGAGCATAGTTCCTGATCTTGTGTCAAGCTCGTTAAAAAATGAAACAAGGGTTATGAGGATAGTTCTTTTACTGTGTCAACCTCATTAAAAAATGAAACAACTCCCTTTTCAGATCGAGTCTTTGATTAAGATCTCATAAAATCCAAGTCGAGTCTTTCCAAGATCTCGAAAGTGAACCTTCATTCCATCCGCTTTGTTGAATGCAATGAAGCTTGGGGGGCATGTACCTCGTTTTGCATCATTATGCTGAGGGCATGCGAACTTATAACAAGCATAGTTTTTCGTTTCAAGCTTGTGTAAAAATGAAACCGATTCCAAGCAGAGTTCTCCATGGTTCAAGCTTGTGTAAAAATGAACCCATACCCGAGTTACCTTTAAGCTCTTTTCTGACTCATAAAATATGAAAAGATTGCCGAGTATTTTTTCCCTTTTTGACTCGCTAAAGAGAATAAAAATGGAGGTTTGCTTTTAGCTCTTTTCTAACCGTTTAATGATGAAAAGATTGTCAAGTTATTCCTCTTGACTCGTTAAACGTAAATAAGAGGCGGTCATCTTTTAAACTCTTTTCTGACTATTTAAAAACGAAAAGATTGTCGGGCCTTTGTCGTTTTAGGTTCGTTAATGGTAACGAAACGACGTGATATCGATCGCTTTTTTACTTTTTCGGGTTGGTGTCACTATTCACGAAAAGTACTCCTCGATCGTAATGATTGGGCGGTTCTTTCGAGCATCGTTTTATACTTTTTCGGGCTCGAGAGACACAACTTTACGAAAAAGGACACCCCAGGATTTTCCTTTTCTGCTGTCTTTTCAAACTCTCTAAACATGAAAAGGCGCCGAGTTCTTCCTTTGTCAGACTCGTTAAATCCTGATGACATCGGATTTTGTCGAAATGACGCTCCTCAAGCATATGCTATCGCCGTCAAGCTTGTCATCCAAAAATAACCGGGGTACTCGCCAGAAATGGTGGGGGAAAAGAAAATTTTGGGAACCATAATTATTGTCGTGTCGACAATATGTGGCTCTTGAACATGGCACTTCTCTGCTTTCGTGTCGGGGTGGGGATATCTCATCTCATTTTTCACTTGCCTCCGTGGGTTTGGGTAATCCTATTTGACCTCTCATCTGCTCATTGCCTCGTCATCATGAACTCTGATCCATCGATGTCAAATACTGCCAATTCCACTGTCGTGCCGCCGATATGTTCAAGAGAAGTTAACCTCTGAAAGACAAAACCTCTGTTTGATAGTTCATATAACCTTAATTCACAACATTGTCTCTTCCCGTCTCGTGTCGATGATGTGGGAAACATCATGGCCCACCTTCGATGAAGATCACTTCCTGTCGACTTCAGCTCATTATCCAAGAAAGTGACCTAGAGACTCCCTTCC